>RJWJ010049850.1:0-10111 GCA_004363605.1 Indri indri | reverse complement strand
AAGAAGTTGGAAACACTCTTCTAGACATTGGCCTAGGCAAAGAATTTATGAAGAAGACCCCAAAGGCAATCACAGCAACAATCAAAATAAATAAATGGGACCTGATCAAATTAAAAAGCTTCTGCACAGCCAAGGAAATTGTCACAAGAGCAAACAGACAACCTACAGAATGGGAGAAAATTTTTGCATGCTACAAATCCGATAAAGGGCTGATAACTAGAATCTACTTAGAACTCAGGAAAATTAGCAAGAAAAAAATCAAACAACCCTATCAAAAAGTGGGCAAAGGACATGAACAGAAACTTTTCAAAAGAAGACAGAATAATGGCCAAAAAAAATATGAAAAAATGCTCAACATCTCTAATCATCAGGGAAATGCAAATCAAAACCACAATGAGATATCACTTCTCTCCAGTGAGACTGGCCTTTATCAAAAAGTCCCAAAACAATAAATGTTGGTGTGGATGCGGAGAGATAGGAACACTCATACACTACTGGTGGGACTGCAAACTAGTGCAACCTCTGTGGAAAGCCATATGGAGATACCTGTAATTGTTTTTTGCTATCTACCTCTATCTACCTTATTCAATTGTCTTCTGAACTCCAATTTTCAAATGAATAACTAAATATCAATGTAATAAGTCTCATTTATATACTTTTACTTTTATTGCTTGTTCAATATATAAAGGCTATAAGTTTTGGTCATGCTAATTAACATATTAATATTTGCCACTTTAAAAAGGTAAAAAACAGATATGTGTTCTGTTAGAAGTCGAATTAGATGCATTCACAACCATTTCTATTCTTCTAAAATGATCATAAACAACAGAAAGTTTTCAATTATATACACGCTAGTTTTCTGTCAAATAAAAGTTACTTTGGTTAAAATTATAGTTAATACAAGTAGTTTAGATTACATTAGATACCATAGTGACAGAGAAATACAACTATACAATATATGTGCTATTGTTTTTCAAGGAAAAATTAGTTTCGCCAAAACTAATGGTTCTTTAGGTTTTTTTTGTTTTTTGAGTTTTTCTTTGTTGTATTTAGCATGTGATTCTTTTATACTTTTGGGATGGACTGAGAATCTCAAAGAGCTTATGTCTATTTAGAGCATAATGATAAATAATAGCTGTACTAGACATTAAAACTGAGAAATTTTTAAATGCATATTTATAGATTCATTTAAATATAGATAAAGGAATTCATTTTGTATTAATAACATCTTAGTATTATTATGAAATTAACTTTCACCTCCCAGAAGTCCTGAGATTTGTCCTAAAGTTCCAGAATATGAATAAGCATGATGAAGATTACAATTTGGAAAGTGAATTTTATTTGCCTTGGTTTATAATAACCAACCCTAAAAATCTATGAAACGTGTTAAATATTTGCACAGTTTGCTCAATTTAATGGACCTCCTTCCTGTTCACTAAATAATGCTTTTGCTGGTAATGTAAAAATATTCATACCTTCTAGGTAATCTGCCTAGATAGCAGAGATCCAGGATGCTTTTCTGTGCTTTATGTAGACTTTGTTATACTCTTGATTATTTCAGATAAAGAAAATAGCAAAAACAAAGCTTTATTTGTTTGATTTTTGGAATGGCTCTATTATTTGCATGATGCAAAAATAAATTTCCTTGTCAGTGGAATTTTTCTTTTTATGAAACTACATCAGAACTTTCACATTTGGAAGTTATTGGTAATGAAGTAACAGCAACCATTTTAAATCTCTATCATCTACAAATACTTTTCATTTTCTTGCCTGAAGACGGTACTATAAACCACAAGCCAGAACTTGTGTCTCTAACAAAAAAGTATAGTCTCAGAGACGTTTGGAATAAGATTGAACTAGATACTTCAAACATTCAACACTTTAAAAAATAGACATTCGGCTAAGGTTTCTGAATAGAAATCGCTTACACAACTTTCAGATCATATCGGTGGACTGTGTAGGGAATTCTAGAACTCTTTTCTGTCATGAAGCAGATAGCTTCATGAGAATGATAACCAAAGATCCCGCAGGCCAAAAAATGGAAATAAATGAACACATGAAGAAAATAGTATTATGGTAAATTGCTGGGAATTATTGTTAACTTTGTTTTAATGTTTAATCTTCTGGATAAGCCATCTAGCCCACAACGATATCATAATCTATAGTTTTGTCAACTAAAATGAAACTTTTTTAAATGATATGTGATTTTCACTGACCTCCCCCAATTCAGAATTTGTTACTATCTCCTTGCTTTAGTGCAATATAATTATTTGTAGAGGTCAGTATAAACCTGTAGTTCCTCTAATTAGGATTTAGTCCAAAAAATTAATTGTACAACCAAAACCTAACCTGGAGTGTCATATTCATAGTATGACAAATTTTCTTGTTTAAGAAACAAGGGGTGGCTATACTTATGGAACTAATTCCCACAAAACCCACCCAGAAAACTCACTAGCCCTTGGCTTCGAAAGATCCAGCTTTATAGCTGGTAAGGAAAGTCTCCTGTTCGCAGGCTGAGAACTGCAGGTGAAATCTGGTAGTGAGAGTTTCTTGGACTTGGTGTCCTAGTTTGGGGATAGTAAATAATAGAAACTTTAAAATGTCCAATTCAAGATTTTTTATAAAAAATTTCTAAACCGAAATTAAAAACTTTTTTTCAAAAAAAGTCTAGACAAAAATTAAATTTGTGGAATTAATAATTTTTCAATACTGCTTAGCTCTAGATTTGCAAAGCTAATTTAAGAAAGTCCATTTGAAAAATGACATCCTTGATGCACCTATGTAAATAATCACGTCAAACCTAACAATCCCAGCTTTCCTTGCAGTCAAGAATCTCTCATTGAGATTTTTTATGGTCACAAAACGGAAGAGGAGACAGTGTAGGAATAAATTGCAAATAACCTTGAAATAAAACAGAAGTATTCAATGGAAAACATGGCATTGTCCAAGCACACCTTACTGAGTTATTTTAATCTATGGGGCTACCCTTCCCATAGCATTTGAGCTTTTTGCAACTGTGTTAATTTTAGATAATTGCTGACAATACAAATTAATTATGTCCATAACAAAATAGATTTTGTAAGGTAACGAGACAATTAACTTTCCTTCCTGCCATGGAATAAAATAGTTATGCATCTATTAGTAAATTTATTTCAGTATTCCTGATTGAATTCTCCTTTGAACCAGTTATAACTTCTTGCTGGTTCCTTATTGACAAGTTAAATAAATTTTTGTACATGTTTATTTTATATTTCCAAGAAAGTTGTGATTATATCCTCTTTTTAAAATGATCTTTTAACACATGCATGGATTTGGGAAATTTATTTTCTCTAGTTAGTTATAGACAAACGAAAATTAAAATATCATTAAATCAGAAGAAGTTAATTTTTTTGATCTGGTTAGATTTTAGGTGAATTGGCCAAAGTTCAAGGAGAGAAGGACTAGGGTAATTGCACCAGTCCATAGTTAGTCAATTCCAGAGCTAAGGATCTGAGGCCAACAATCCTGTGGTCTTCTTAGGAAAAAGTTGTCAATACCTTATGGGATAAACTTGTTCAAACTCCATTATAAGATCCAAAAATAGAGCAAAAAGGAGATCAAAGTGTTCATCTTTCACCATCTTTTTTCTCCATTTTTTATTTGTGTATATTCATGGGATACAAGTGCAACTTTGCTACAGTGCTATGTTGATGTGATGTGATATATCATTGAAGCAACATACATCATACCCACCAAGCAACCTCCCACCATCCAATGTCTTTGTATTACAAATGACAAATTAACGGGGCATATAACATTGCATAATGGTCCATTTTAAAAATGACCATACATACAATTTTCTGTTCCTAAATAAAATTATCTGAATTATTCATCTCATACAATATAGCAAATGATTAAATGTAGAAAATGCGTTTAGTTGAAAAAGCTTATCGAGCAAGTAGAATCATGAAACTCAGTTGGCTCAATTGGCCATGGCTGAAAACAAGCAGGTGAGATGGTCCGAACTACAGATACTCAGTGCCATCTCATGGAAGCTTTTATTGTATTATTATTGTATTTATTGAGCATGTTATGCACAAGACTTTGTTCTACATCCTGGAACTATGATAATAAATACTATATTTACTCTTAGGAGTATATAAGTATATTTGCTATAGTCTTGAGTAATACTGTCAAATAATTAAGCAATTACAATATAGGTTATAGAAGCATGAAAGTAAACCTTCACCTATGTGAGCATTGCTCAAAGCATTCTGTATAATCAGTATTGTTTAAAGTAACTTCTTTTTTATGGTGGTTTTCATATCACCATATTTTTATTAAAAAGTTTAGGTGACCTCAATGGGTTTCTTTAGCAGAAAGCCAAGGCAGCACATTATATGTGAAAATACCTGCGTTCTAGTTGTGTTGTCTACCATGTACATACAAGACCCTGGACAATTTATTTAACCTTTCTAGACTTTCTTTCATCTCCAATGAAACCACAGAGTTGTAAGACCTGAACGATAATCCATGCAGATAGCTTACTATCTACATGAATATCCTCATCAACGTAACTTTACTATTCCAGGAAATTTTTGCTCAGGAAGGTAAGTTTCAAAAAACTTTATTATTTATTTGAGAAGCTCTCTGATAGACTTGTAGACTCTTCAAATAGAAAGCATCACATTCAAATAATAGTTTATTTCCAATACTCTTCAAATCCCTGGAATCAAAATCCTTTCTTTGCTCTTTCCAATAATTCTCAACTATCATATTCACGATTTTTATTAAATACTAATCAAGCCTCACACTACCCACATTCACAGATCTGCCTTTAACAAAACTGTAAAATCTCAATTAATGCTTCAATTTTCCCTTCTCCTCTCTGAAACACTACTAAGTCTCGGTTACGGTGATGCACTCATGTACAGTGGTAAGAATAAAATCGGCTTTATCTTATCAACAGATTGCCTTGGTAATACTTGAGGAAGTCAACAATTCATTATTTGTTTAAACAATTTCTACGCTTATCTTTGAAAATGTTTAACGATTTCTTGGTATACAATTTATTTAAAAATACAAGGAAATGCAACTGATTCATTTACTTTTATGTTAATAGACTTGTAGATTATAAAATGAATATTTCAAAAAATAATGCTGCTTTGGATTTTGTTACTAATTTTTCCTTATAAGTTATATATAATAGTATAATTACAGAACTAATTCAAAATATCAGTGGGTAATATCCATTTAAAGGTGACTTCGCAAAATTATAATCTTCACTCCTTAAGACTTTATAGTAAAATCAAAACTATAAAGTGAAAAGTTTCTAAATTAATAATCCCTAAGATCTCCTCCCATTCCAAAAGGTATCATAGAATCACTCTTTGGTCAATGTAGAATATTAAACATAATGTTTGGATGTTAGGGCAAAAATTATAGAAATAACTAAAATATTAGATTTTTATTACCAAACAATATAGAAGAGAATCTGAAATATAATTTGTAGGCTTATATTCATTTATTTAGACATAAGATGACCCTATGCCATTCACAGTCTTTCACTCTTTCTCTCTCTCAATCTCTTTCTCTCATCTCTCTGTCTCTCATCACCTCTCTCTCAGTATGTAAACTACTCTAATACAAAGACCATGCAAGTGTTTATTTCTGTATCAACAATATTTTCAAAACTTCCTGACTTTGGGGAAATTTACATTTTAGCAATGTAAATCCATTGTTAAGTTTGTAGCCTGTTTCATATAAAATCCGTAAGTACCTTCCTATTGAAAGCTGTTGGATGATTTCCCATTTAGGGAATGCTGATATACACTAAATCCAATTTCATAAATGGTCTGTGGACAGCAAGTTAGTGAGATATGTCCTGCATCAGGCAAAAATGCAAAGATAAATAGTTACCCTTGACAATGAGAATCAGGGCATTAACCAAAGAAGAATAAATGTTTTCTCTCAAGATACCATAACAGTGATATACTCCCAGCTATCAATGTAGGTTAAGTGACAGAAAGAGTAAAGGATAAGTTAATGTCAGCCCTCTTGTGGGAGTTACTTGTTCTCCTTCGCAGGATCCAATTTCAGATTCCAGAGAGAAATTCCACTGGTATTTTCAAGTTTCCCTATTTTTATGTTTTTCCCTGGTTGCCTGTGGCAGAGTAGGAATTGAACAGGTCCTTTCTGATTTGAATTTACTCCTCCTGTCCACTCTATTTAATGTCATTTTCAGAGTTGTATGTATATGTGGGAGATGACCCAAAAGGAGAGTGGGGTGCAGGCAAGTATGTTTCTTCCCTTTTGACTCTGAAACCATGCAGGCCAACAGACATAAAGGCAGAAGTAATTTATCCTGCACTCATATCTTCCTCTCTTCCTAGGAGACAAAAAGTGTTGCTCAAGGAGGCATAATACTCTCATGAGTAGTATAATAAAGGGAAATTGAAGAATATTCCAACTGAAGTTGGATATATTAATATAAACTGTTTCCTGTTTAACATCTGTACCCTAATTTGCTTTTAACATCTAGTTTTAATTTATTTTGAAGTTCAAATAACAAAAGCATGGCCAAAGAACCTTTTATATTTAACTAAATAAGACTTAAAAAAATAAAAATGATCGGAGTTCACTTCAAGCCAGGAGACATTCCATTTCATTATTTTTTTATAAGAAGATCTGTGAGTGTATACATTCATGTGTGCAGGTGTATACGTGTGTGTTTTGACTGAGTTAACAGTAGAAAGATGTTGAGCTGCGCCTTGTCTAATTAATAAGTATTACTACAGAAGTAGAAGACAGATAACCTAAAGCTTACACAGTAAAGCTGAAAGCGTGGACAGTGCCAGGGAACAAACTGCTGTATGAGCCTGATGCTGGTGGTTAAGATGCCAAAAATAGATGTAGAGAACCTGAGTATTTAAGAAATACTATATTCACTTCCTCTAATATCAACAGTAAATTCTGTTTCCTCTAATAAATAAAGAAAAAATAGAACTCAAGATATAAATTCCTGTGTCACGGGCAAGTTCTTTTATTCTCATTTTGAAATTTTTGGTTTGAATGAAAGGAAGGAATGCTCACCATACCTTAGTTTTAATAGAGCAATACTTTGAATAACTGCTTTAATCTGAAAAATACTAACGTAATATCCAAGAATCATACTAGACTGCATGTCTTCAGGTAAATATCGAAAATCAAATTTGTAGAAAGCTAATATATAATGCAGAAGCATTCATTGAGTAGTTACAGTTCAATTACAAGAAACAACTATTTGAAATTTTTGTAAAATAAAAATTAATCTATTCCCAGGATTTGCTAATACTAATATATATGGCAGCATCAAGAATGGAAATTTCTTTACTATCTGATATATATAATTTTTATTAATGTCTTTTTCATTATTTAAATATTTCTCTCATTTTAAAAGAAACTAAGCTTTCTTATTTTGACAAAAATTGGTATGAATTTTAGAAATTATCTAGAAAATCTTAGATCTTTATATTGTGCTCAATAAAATTATTCCAATCATATAACTATTGACGTCACTCAATAAAACACTTTAAATTGCAAAACTATACTCAAAACAATTCAAATATTGTCCCTTAAGACAAGAAAACAAAAAAACAAAAAATAAAAAACCTGACCTCAGTTCTATGGCCTATTTACAAACTTTTAATTTCTACATTATGAAATAGATTCTGTCAGAAAGATGAAAGCAAAAACTTTCCTTTCATCCCTCTAATCCATGTTTACTGGATGAGAACTCAAAAGCACAGAGGGCTGGTATAATGTTATACATTTGCACAAAGAATAAATGGTGATACAAACATGAAATCTTAGTTCTATAGGGCCAACTCATCTTCTTTCTACCCTACTGTTGGTTGGCTTTACCTCTTCTTTCTAAATGAGCTGTACTAAGTTGATATAATGCTAAAATAAGTAATTTCACTCTGTAAATTAAACATCAACTGAAAAAAAAGATTAAATAACTTTTTAATGGAGTGTAAGAGTTAAAAAGTCAAAGCCTAAATAAAGATTTGTGAAATACTGATGAGAAACATTTTTGATTAAAAAATAATTGAAATCTTTTAGAATATAATTTTAAAGTTCAAAATGGAAAAAAAAAGTGTCCTAGATTGTATTTTTAATATTGAAAAAGTTAGAAAAAAAAACTAAAAACAAATAGTGAAATGTACTTAATTTCTCCTGAGATGGAATTGCTAGACTAATAGATTAACAAGATCAGTCGGTATTCTGAAAAATACCTGAATATTGCTGAAACATTTAATATGGCCAAAAATAATATCCTACTGGAAAAGCTAAAGAAAAACCTATAAGTTAATACAGATCCACGGTGCTTTATCTGAAGCTCTTGAGGTCAAATGTGTTTCAGAGTTCAGAGTTTTTGACATTTTAGAGGGAAATAAGGTATACATAGTATACGTTGTGCAATAACTTCAGTGGAGTCTGAGGCAGCAAACCATAAACAGATACATCGGTATCCTTGCAATGCAGCATATGAATATTTGCATAAGTACAAAAATAATTACTATAAATAACCTCACATATGTCCCGTTCAGGGCAGGTTTCAAAGCCAAATGTATTAAGAGTAAATGGTTTATTTTTAAAGTTTTGGGGTTTTGCAATTTCTTATGAAAGGTTTTGAACCTGTCCAATGATTGGAGGGTTTCTCGTGATGTAATTGAGGGATATATTTTTACTGCTATTTGCTAAAATTTTTATCAGTGATGCAAATGAATATATAGGAGACATTCTTTTCAAATGTGCAGATTTGAAGTAAACCAATATGTTAGATTATAATATTAAAGAAAAGAAATTCCTTGACAGATCTGTCAAATGGAACAAATACGTTTTTGTATTAACTATAAATAAGACAAGGACACTTGCAATGCTCTCGGCAATAGGAAAATCAAATTGTGCCGTGAAAGAGCATGCAATAGAACAAATATATTACTCAATAAAAGAGAAGATTAATGTAAAGCCTGAGTGCTATTTGATGATTAAACAGTGAAAAGGTAGAATTGGGAGAGTGCTTAGTAGATACAAACTCACAGATTAAGGCTCTTCACAAGGAAGACATTCCTCACAGTCATCTGTATTCACATGTGGATTCAGTTATCTTGAGATGTGAGTTCCCAGTCATTTGAAACGTTTAAACACTGGCTAGATGATCACTTGATAGTAATATTATATATGGGAATTAGATAGCATGCGTTACACATCATTAGTTTGAGTAGATGAATTTTAAAGTCATTCTCAATCCTTAAAATCTTTGATTTTCCTTAAAAAGAAAAAAAAAAAAACCCTCACTCCTAAAAAGATCATTTCGAAGAAAGTTATTATCCATACTTCATAATTAACACGAGTATTATGAGTGTTAAATTTAGTGTTGTATTTTTAAAATTTACTTTTCACGTAATGGTTAAGTTTTGAAAGATTATACTTTGTGAGAGAGTACTTTATAAATTTTAATGGGGTGTGTTTATTTAAATCTAATTTTCTGTTCGTTTGGGGAAAACAGTTATGTGTGTCTTTAAGATAAGACAGTCAGCACACAAAGGCCACAGCAAAACAGAGACTTGACTAATTTTTTTTAAGCTTTTGCTAATTTGAGGCTGACAAGAGAGGCAGTTTAATTAGTTAGCTGCTAATATCTATTTAAGTGAGCAGCCAGGGAAATGTCTGCTATAGAGGACATGCAAAGCCCAGCCCATTCTCTTTGCCTCTTTTCAATTCTTTCAAAAGTGAAAAGACTCAGTAGCTTGCACATACGGGGAAAAAAAGCTAAATTAAAAAGTGGGGGCCGACTCACAAAAAGCAATCATTTATATATGTTCTTTGTAGTTTGAGGTATTGATGCCTTAACAATAAACTTAGACACTTATTGAACTACTTTCAAATATTGTGAAATCCTTCTGTATCTTGACTATCAACAAAATATGTAGAGAACATTCAATATTCTTAATAGGAACCAAATATCATACAAATTTTGCCTTTCCCTATAATCAGAGTTATTAGCTTTTACACTTAAACTAAAATGATTTATCAATATTTTCCTAAGTTTGTTGATTATAATAGCGTACTTTTCAAATTGCCTTTG
>RJWJ010049849.1:0-10101 GCA_004363605.1 Indri indri | reverse complement strand
CAGGCACAGGGCACAATTTTTTTAAAGACACACAGATTAGCTTTTCTGATTTCCTGCCATAAGAAAAGTTTCCTTTTCACTTGAAAGGAGCCGCAGTCTGTGTCCTTTCTGCTACCTCCAGACTTTGTCAGCTTGACTGGGACATCTGGGCTCCATCTACAGACTGCTGGAAAAGTGATTCTAGCTTGCAGATAAACGCGGTTTAGGAGAGAGGTGGAACCTTATCATTCCATGCCTAGAACTTTTCATCACGTGTGATAACATATTTTTCTTTTTATGTGAACTCCTTAGGCTGATATTTTGTGTGAGTTTCAGCTGATGGAAGGAATTCAAGTCACCCTTGAACACAGTCTTTGTTGGTGGGGACCTTCTGGTCTGGATTGGGACACAGGCACCCCCAGCAGTAAACACAGCAATGACCACAATGATTGTATGCACTGCAGTACCAAATTGAATTCTAGAATTCCTACTCTGTCTGCAGCATTTAGGGATGATGTTCACTCTGTCCACGGCATGCTTGCTGTCAGATAAAAACCAAAGGTCTAAATGCATTCTATGACAGAGATGTGGCTATTGGGAGATCAGGACAGAGAAGACATGCCTTGGAATGAAAGTCAGAGGGTGAGACTTTCTTGAGAACAGACAAGACAGTTATGATTCATTTCTACATGAGAGACGTCAAGAATGGTGAGTTTGAGAGGGACCCCTAGACTTGGAAATCATTCATCATTAGTCATTGTTTTAAACAAAGAACATGAATAGAAACTTCTCAAAAGAAGACAGACTAATGGCCAAGAAACATATGAAAAAATGCTCAACATCTCTAATCATCAGGGAAATGCAAATCAAAACCACAATGAGCTATCACTTATCTCCAGTGAGAATGACTTTTATCAAAAAGTCCCAAAAGAACAAATGTTGGCGTGGATGCGGAGAGATAGGAACACTCATACACTGCTGGTGGGACTGCAAACTAGTGCAACCTCTGTGGAAAGCAATATGGAGATACCTCAAAGAGCTATAAGTAGAACTACCATTTGATCCAGCAATCCCACTACTGGGCATCCACCCAAAGGAAAAAAGACATTCTATAAAAAAGACACCTGCACTCGAATGTTTATAGCAGCACAATTCACAATTGCAAAGATGTGGAAACAACCCAAGTGCCCATGAATCCATGCATGGATTAATAAAATGTGGTATATGTACACCATGGAGTTCTACTCAGCCACAAAACATAATGGTGATCTAGCACCTCTTGTATCATCCTGGATGGAGCTGGAGCCCATTCTACTAAGTGAAGTATCCCAAGAACGGAAAAACAAGCACCACATGGACTCACCATCAAATTGGTATTCATTGGTCAACACTTAAGTGCACATACAGTAGTAACATTCATAGGACATCGGGCAGGTGGGAGGTGGGAGGAGGGGGTGCATAAATTCACACCTAATGGGTGCGGTGCGCACTGTCTGGGGGTCGGGCATGCTTGAAGCTCTGACCTGGGTGGTTACGACATTGGTTCCGTTGTTAAGAACGGGCTCCATGCAAAGTCTAGTGAGAGTTCAGCCTGCAGCTCGAACCCATTCATGCTGTATCCGTGTTACACAAAGGGAATGGACACAAGCTTTCCTCAAAGCTTAACCAATGTGAAGGTAGATGTCAGTTTCTGCAAAATGGAAATTGGAGTCTGCCCCAAAGGTAAACTTGAGTGTCCCCCTCTCAGAGCACCGAAGCCTTTGGCAGTGTAATTTCCATTATTTATTTTCCTAAGCAGAAAATAATAAGGTTGGAGATAAAGTTCAAGAAATTGAAAAGTATAAGAAGAAAATAAAAATTGTCCCTAATTGCCTCACTAGGAGCTCATGGCTGTTAACGTTTCTTTTTTCCTTTTATTTTAAAAGAAAATAAATTGTATTCAATGGAAAGAAAAATACCTGAACTGAACGTGACAAATATCACAAAATAGGATAGTACATAGCAATCAATGTTGCTAAGGAAAACAGCTACTGCTATAATACTACTAAGAAAAAAACTAAAAGAATCTGAAAATATTCAGTATTTTAAAATTACATAATGTTCTATGAGCTTAGCTTTTCAAAGAGCAAAAACATGGTTTTTCTTCTTTGATCAGAAAACTATGAGGCTAAATTGAAATCTAAATAAACAACCCAACAAGCAGAGTGTTTTTAAATTTTTGAAAAATAAAAATTTAAAAGTAAATTTAATAATTAGAAATAACTTAATAATTTAAAATAAATTAAAAAAATAAAATGTAAATAAATAAAATGTAAAAAATAGAATGAAAAGAAGCAATTTAAGGCATAAACCAGTCTCAAGATGATCCTCTAAGAAAAATTATTATGTCTAGTGAAGTGGAAAATCTTGTTGAAAGGAAAAGAAAGCTACACCCAACATGAGGAAATTATTTTAATTGGAACTCACAATGATGAATCCAAAGAGAATTTAATAAATTCACAAGGGTCTTTTCTTTCTTTGGGAAATGCCTGGCGATGTGGAATTTTCTCTGTTTTGCTTTTCCCAAGAAAACAAAATAATAAATTCTTGTATTTCATGAATTATGAAAATGAAAAACACCTTCCACATTTTGGTTTGCTTCTTGAACAGCAACTCGTTTTCCCCAAAGATTATTTTCCTTTTCGTTGAAGCATAGGCTTTCGTCTCTACCTTAAATACATCTGGATCCACCTCTGGGATAGGGATAGGTACTTCCTTCCTGCCAACATTTTTCTGGATGACCTTCGACTTCCAAATCTACCTTAATCCAAGTGGATTCATCGTACTTCTCCTTGGAGCCCACTATTCTTTCCTCTCTGTCTGGAATACATCAAGTATTTGCTGTTTGTTTTGTCTTGTTTTCAGAAAGGAGGTCTGGAATGTCAATTTTCTGACTTTTTGCACATGAAATACTCTTCTCCTCCCACCCCACCACCCCTACTAATTCACAAGTTTGGCCAAGTTTGGAATTCTAGAAGAAAAAAAAGAAATTCTCACAGAAAGTTGAATACATTGGTGCATGGTCTCTCAGCAGCCAGTATTGCTGTTAAGAAGTTTAATGTTATCTGGCCATCCTTGAAATCTGGTTAACCTAATTTTCTCTTTGTCTTGGAGGATAGGGTCCTTCATGAGAGCCATTGCAACAACTAGTTCTTGCCGAGTACCAAACCACTCTGAATTTGAGCCGCTCCAAACAACACCAAGTTGTTTAGCTCACAGTTCTGTGGGTTGGTGATTTGCAGGGGTCTCAGTGGGGCTCCTACTCCTCTGGGGTCAGCAGCTCTGCCTATGGTGGGTGGCTGACCATTGGCTGGGGAAATAGGGCCACTCACCTCTCATCATGCAACAGGCCAGGTTGCACCTTCTCACATAGTGGTTGGATTCCAAAAGTAGCAAGAAACAAAGATACAAGCTGATTGTGCCAAGGCTTGGTATTGACAGGAGTTTGATTTCTCTGGAATTCAAAATTTGATGACTCTTACAAACCTCACATAAGTAGAATCATACAGCATCTGTCCTTCTGTGTCTGGCTTCTTTCACTAAGCATGATGTCCTCAAGGTTCATCCATGTCATAGCAGATGTCAGAATCTCCTTCCTTTTCATGGCTGCATAATATTCCATTGTACAGATGGACCATATTTTGTCTATCCTTTCATCCATCAATGGGTACTTGTCTTGTTTCCACTTTTTGACAATTGTGAATAATGCTGTTATAAACTTGGATGTACAGCACTAGCATATTTTCTATGGTATTTTCTGCCATGTGGATACATGATTTTCTTATTTTTGCCCATCCTCCCTCCTCTAATCCATATTCCTGGCCCTATTCAGAGCAACTTCCTGTCCCCAGTGAAGCAGAGGCTGGAACATGTGTAGAAATTGCCTCTTGCACCTGCCTGATCCTGTGGTCTAAGACATCAGGTGAAGGCAACAGGTAAACACATTGGTTCCATTGGCTGCATGGTACCACTGGAGGCCAGTACCTCCCATGATAAGGAATACAGTGTTATCCATGGTTCTTGTGCTAATATGGTTTGTTTCCTCTTCTCATTCACATCACTCCCTTCCTTCCTTCCTTCCTTCTTTCCTACCCTCTCTCCTTCTGTACCTCTTTCCCTCCTTCCCTTCCTTTCTTCCTTCCTTCCTTTCTTCCTTCCTTCCCTCCTTCCTTCCCTCCTTCCTTCCCTCCCTCCTTCCTTAACTCCATCCTTTCCTTCCTTCCATACTTCCTTCCTTCCTTCTTTCATTTTTTCCTTCTTCCAGTTGTAACTCCTTTGCCACATAGTGACTTCAGCATATTGCCTTTAGATGAAATAATACATGCTAACATTGAATAAGAGATTTTTAAACACTTAAGTTAAAAGCATTTCAGAGTGAAGACTTATAACCAGTGAATATAAATTTCCGACCAATACCTTAACTTTGTAACTTCTTATATGGAATCATTTTACATCTTAGAAAAAAATTATCAGTTTTCAAACAAATAATGCATTTCCAAATCACAGGGGGGGAAATGTGCTCAAAAAAAAAAATGAAAAATGTGCAAGAACTAAAGTTTCATAAATACGACAATTTTAAAAATTTGACCTTAATCTCAGTAATTGTTTACATAAAAGACAACATAAGTATGAGCTGATGTCGGACAGTTGAAGGACTGAAATAATTTTCTAGGCCCTTAGTTGAAATAGGATGTGAAATCCTAATGATGGAAACAGAGGCAGAGAAGAGAGAGGAAAGGTAGATTTGGGATGTTGTGATCAGTTCTAGGAGCTGTCGTTTTTGGCGTCCTGGGCTGGATCCGCCAACTGTAAGGGTGGTTTTCTCCCCATCACCCACCTTACAGAAAGCCTTCCTCATTTAGTGCTGTGCCCTGTCCACGAAGCGCTGTAGCATCTCTGCCATTCCTGAGAACACCACTGGGGTTGCATCTCTTCCTTAAAGGTTTTCTGGTGTCTAGCACCTATAGCTGTGCAGCTTGTCCTCTGATTTCTTTTTTTGTTTTTGTTTTTCCTGCTTGCAAATAATTTGTGTGAGTCTATGTGCATTTTTCTTAGTTTAATGGATTTATGGGATACAAGTTGAATTCCATTACGTGTATGCATTGCACAGTGGTGAAGCCCAGGCTTTTAGTGTACCCATCACCTGAATAGTGTACAAAATAGATAATTTTCCATCCTTCACTCTCTCCCTCCTTCCACCTTTGAATTCTTCACTACCTATTATCCCACTCTTCATGGTCATAAGTTATCTACCACTCATAAGTAAAAACATGCAGTATTTGTTTTTCAATTCCTGAGTTAGCTCCCTTAGGATTGTGACATTCATTTCCAACCATTTTGCAGCAAAAGACATTATTTCATTCTTTTTTATGGCTGAGTAGCAGTATTCCATGGCGTGTATGTATGTATGCGTGTGTGGATGTATATCACATTTTCTCTATTCACTCATCAGTTGACAGGCACTTAGGTGGATTCCGTATCTTTGTGACTGGGAATGGTACCACGATAAACATACAAGTGCAGGGGTCTTCTTGATACAATGATTTCTATTCCTTTGAGTAGATACCCAGTAGTGGGACTGCAGGATCAAATGGCAGGTCTACTTTTAGTTCTTGGAGAATTCTCCATACTGATTTCCATAGAGGGTACACCAACTTCTACACCGACCAGCAGCGTGTGAGCTGTTCCCTTTGCATGAATGTCCTGTCTCCACAAGTCATTTGCAAGACCCCTGGAGGCATGGATGCCCTCCTGCACCAAGTAACCCCCCGCGCCTACAGAATCCCCAAACCAGTGGTTGCTCAATTAACATTATAAGCCAGGGGTCAGCAAACATCTCAGGGCCAGAGAGAAAGCATTTTTGGCTCTGTTGGCCATATGGTCTGTGCAATGAATGATTCAACTCTGCCATTGTAGCAGGAATGCAGCCGTGGGCAATACATAAATGAATTAGCCTGGCTGGGTGCCAATAAGACTTTGCATGCTAATACATATAACAAAATAGTATGCTTCCATTGAACTTCTAAAAATATTTAAAAATATAAAAACTGTTCTTGACTCACGGCTGTACCGTAACAGGGACCAGGTCAGACTTGGCTTGAACCATCATGTCCCAACCACACTAATGAATCAATGAAGTTTAAAACATTGAAAAAGTCATTCAAAACCTCAGAAGATGAATGAAATCTGTTGTGTTTAGATTTCCTTTCAAACCGTGCTATTGTTTTGGAAGATGCATTTTATTATTGTTTTC
Source organism: Indri indri (assembly GCA_004363605.1). Classification (NCBI taxonomy): domain Eukaryota; kingdom Metazoa; phylum Chordata; class Mammalia; order Primates; family Indriidae; genus Indri; species Indri indri. The sequence goes on along the minus strand of RJWJ010049849.1, from coordinate 3,830 downwards.
CTTTCCTTAAATCGTAATAAAACACAATCCTATTTGTGGTGAATAGGGTCTGTTCCAAACCCATGTTAGCTCTTTAGATGTGCTTGTGAAAAATCAAATCCTTCTTCAGATTTATTGGCGGAACATTCCATAATCCGTCCCTGCGTGCCAAAATGTTGCATCGATGACTTGAGTGAGAATGGAGAGGACATTTATTTATGCCAACTAGTCAAACCTTCCAAGGTTGAAGAATAAGTAATGTTCTAGAAGTGCTAGCTTAGCATCTGGGCAGCCACTTCCTTTTGAGGAAACAATGTTTTTGGTTACTGTATCAGATATTGGAGGGATGTAGGAATTGTAATAAATTCATCATTTAGTAAGACAGCTACAAAGGTCCCCAAGGCGACTTTCCAAGCATAATATACTGTTGTAAGAGCAAAATCGAACAAGAGGTCTTTGTTTAGAGACAAACTCAGAAGCCAGTACAAATATAAAAGAAACACACAAATTGTCTCCCTTGCTACTGTGAAAGAAAGTACTTCATCGTTATTTTTAATCTGGTGAAATATTTTTGAATGAATAAAAAGGACACTTTTCAAATCTCCTAGACGATTTTGGTTCCGAGGGTCAGCATTCGTACGGCTTGACCAAGCAGGTTCTTCGAGGACAAAATTGCCACACACTCTGGTATTCCATTTCGTAGGTAGAACTAATTGTGTTTACAGAGCATAAAAATGATGCCAAGTGAACGCTGGCTCTTTTAAAAGGTGATAACTCTGTCACAGAGGCAACTTGTCACCTGCTCACCACGTACTTCTGAACTATTTGCCGAGGTTCATAAAAAGGACGGTGTCAGAGTGGATGTGTGATTCTTTCCCAGGGCGGCTAATGAAAAAACGGAGATGCAGCCCATTCTTCCAAGTGAAGTACTACAAGATTGGAAAAGCAAGTGCCACGTGGACTCACCATCAAATTGGAACGAATCGATCAACACTTATGTGCACATATGGAAATAACATTCACTGGGCGTTGGGTAGGAGGGACGGGGAGGAGGAGATGGGCAAATTCACACCTAACAGATACAGTACACACTATCTGGGGATGGGCACACTTGTAACTTTGACTGAAATGATACAAAAGCAATTTATTTATTTCGTTTTATTTATTTTTTTTATTTTTTGAGACAGAGTCTAACTCTGTTGCCCAGGCTAGAGTGCCATGGCTTCAGCCTAGCTCACAGCAACCTTACACTCCTGGGCTCAAGGGATCCTCCTGCCTCAGCCTCCCGAGTACCTGGGACTACAGGTGTGCACCACAATGCCCGGCTAATTTTTCTATTTTTAGTAGAGACAGGGTCTCACTCTTGCTCAGGCTGGTCTTGAACTCCTGACCTCAAGTGATCCTCCTGCCTCAGCCTCCCAGAGTGCTGGGATTACAGGCGTGAGCCACCACGCCCGACCCAAAAGCAATTTATGTAAACAAAATGTTTGTAGCCCCATAATATTCTGAAATAATAACAAAAAATAAAATAACATAAAATAAAACAAAGCAAAACAAAACAAAATAAAATAAAATAAATCACATATCCCTGCTGCTAAAGGACTCTGAGTGCAGGAATGGCAGAAACAAATCAGCTGAAGAGCCTGATTCTTTCCCTGTGACAGCTGCTATCAAGTTGTCAATTAGAGCCAGCCGCCAGAAAGCTCTCCTTTAGGTCAGCCGAATGACAAGCGTCACGTAATAAGTGGCTACTTTGGTGGCACAAATGACCTTCTTAGAACCCACTAGAGTTGCTAATCCTGAAGATATTCACAACCTTGCATGCTGAGAAAATGTTGCTAGTTAAGCCTTATTCGAAATTAGATAATCAATATGTATTGTTTCTAGTTAATAAATGAATAAAAAGGTTTATTTTGCCAATCTATGGCCCTCGTAGCCACACAGCCTGTGGGTACAGGTATTCCTGAAGGAAGTCATTCCCCAAAGGCTGAGGTTGTGCTGATTTCAATCCAAAAGACCCGCGCCCGAGGCAGTCTCCAGCCCCCAGAACAAGGCTCCATGGTGCTGTAGCCTTTGCTGACAGCATCACCCACAAAAATCCCGCATCTGACAACCTTCTCCGGATTCCGACCACTGTTTTCCTTGGAAAGCAGGAACCACAGCCCGACCTTACAGACCATTTCTGATTCCATCCAGTGCAAAGCAGACAGAAGACTGCAGAGGGAACAGTCTAAAGTTTTGGAGGTTTGCAATCGGTTTGCTTTCCATTAAGAGAAAAAAGCTTTTTTTTTTTTAATTTGATTTTTATTTCAGCATATTACAGGGGTAAAAATATTTACGTTACATAAATTGCCTTTGCCCCACCTGAGTCAGAGCTTCTAGGGTGCCCATCCCCCAGACGGTGCGCACCACACCCGTTGGGTGTGAATATACCCATCCCCTCCTCCCCCTCCCACCTGCCGACACCCGATGAATGTTACTACCACATGTGCACATAGGTGTTGGTCAGTTAATACCAATTTGATGGTGAGTCCATGTGGTGCTTGTTTTCCCATTCTTGGGATACTTCACTTAGTAGAATGGGCTCCTCCTTGCTGTTTAAAACCATTTGCATCAAACTATGAGAAAGGGTTTTAGCAGCTTATCGCTTCTCTTGTGAAACATGCAAGCCAGGTTGGGCTCGAAGTCCACGTGGAAACAAATTTGATTAAGGACAAAAATGTCCACGTGAGGATCTGGGGTGCTTCTCAGTGTGGGAGATGAGGGACACTCTCGACCATGAACTGATATGAATTCATGGGGGCATTGGTTCACGTCCCAGTTCCCGCACGAAAAATAAATTGTAGCCTCCCATGTTTGTTCATTTCGAGCTAAACACAAACAGATGTGTGGATATGAAGACGTAAGGAGGAGAAGTCACCAGAAACTATGAAAACCAAAGGCTGTGGTGCATGCCGTCGACTTCAAGGTTGAAGGTTTAAATTCCATTAATACCACAAAGTTATTATTAGCATCTTGTTAGCTCCAAATCACACAGAAACGACATGGGCTCTCTCGTGCTAAATCTTTCTCTTTCTCTCTTTCTCTCTTTCCTTTCTTTTCCTTTCCTTTCCTTTCTTTTCTTCTTTCTTTCTTTTTCTCTTTCTTTCTTTCTTTCTCTTTCTTTCATCTTGACTATTTGTCAGTGTCCTGACTCTTTCTCTCTCTCTCCCTCTGTGACTCTGTTTCTCTTGCACACATATTTGTGAAGAAAAGTAGTAAAGACTTTGTTTCGATGAAATCCAAGACAGAAAGGAACCTCCAAAACTCCTTTTCATTCATGCTAACCGGGACAGGGTAGGTACAAGAGTTAGTCCAATTCAAAGTTAGAGGGGCAGGCTGGGCAAGATAGTGAGATCCCATCTCTACAAAACACTTTTAAAAATTAGCCGGGCATGGAGGCTCATGCCTGTAGTCCCAGCTACTCGGGAGGCTGAGGCAGGAGGATCGCTTGAGCCTAGGGAGTTTGAGATTGCTGTGAGCTATGATTATATCACTGCACTCTAGCCTGAGTGACAGAGAAAGACTCCATCTCTCAAAAAAAAGAAAAGAAAAAAGAAACGAAGTTCAGCGAGAACATCCCCCTATGACTACCCTCAGTCTGACACCAGCCACAAGTTTGGGGGTCTCCAAGACCACCGTCAGATTTGACGATTTCTGAGGAAGATCCCAGACCTCACTGGAAGCGTTTGCACTCACGGTTATGGTTCTGTACACATGAAATGCTCTCAGTGACCCTGAAATATTAGTGTTGTTACCCATGGGGACAGATGAGGAGCGTTTCCAACATCTTGCTGGGAGTCAGACACCTA
>RJWJ010049848.1:0-10106 GCA_004363605.1 Indri indri | reverse complement strand
TCTAGACCTACACAGGGTCAGGATCATCCATATCACTGTTTTCGCCTCCTCGTCTTGTCCCACTGGAAGGTCTTCAAGGGCAGCAACAGGCATGCAGCTGTTATCTCCCAGGATAACAATGCCTTCTTCTGGATACCTCCCGAAGGACCTGCCTGAGACTCTTCTTAAGGAGGTGTCACTCCTTTAAGAAATATATCCATTGTGGTTTGTTTCTTTTTTTCATCATAGATTTGTCTGTAAGCAGATAATACACCATGAACATTCCTCTGTATTAATGAAAACCTTTAAGTGTTGGGACCCATGTTTTGAAACTTTTTAAAAAGCTTGTTGAGGTCTGTAAAACCTTCTGCTATACCCTGTGAATTTTCTTGGGAGGGAGGTCTTCTTTTTCTTTTCCTGCATTTTCCTTTTCTCTTACTTCTTCAAGTGTGCATTCCTGTTCCAGTTCCAACAGGTCCTTCTTAGTCAATTCCTGAGGACAGCATCACTTGGCAATAGGAATTTTTCAGCTCCATTACAATCTTATGGGACCATTGTTGTGTATGTGGTCCATCATTGACCAAAATATCATTATATGATACATGACTGTATAATACATTAAGAAAGGAGAAAAAGTGGAATCATATAAAATGTCCAGTTAAAACCACAGGCAGAAAAAGAGTGGAATACAATAACAGAAACAAAGAACAAGAACAAAGAATAGGAAATAGTAAATAGATGGTAGCTATTAATCTGCCTATGTCAATAATCACTTTAAACGTTAGTAGTCTGTACCCTCTAATTAAAAGACAAAGACTATCAGAGTGGATTAAAAAAAGACCAAAACTCAACTATATGATATCTGTAAGAACTGCATTTTAAATATAAATACACAGATAAAAGTAAAGAGATGGAGAAAGAATATGCCAGGCTAACATTATCAAAAGAAAGCTGGAGTAGCTATATTGATTTCAGACAAAGCTGGCTTCGGAGCAGGGAAGTTAATCAGAGGTAAAGAAGAGGGAGCATTACATAATGATAAAGGGGTCAGTTCTCCAAGAAGACATACCAGTCCTGAATGTGTATGTATATAATGACAAATTCAATATATGTAAGGCAAAAACTGATAGTACTGCAAGGAAAAATAGATGACTCCACTATTATAGTTGAAGACTTTAACACTCTTTTTATCAGTAATTGAGAGATCCAGCAGGCAGAAATCAATAAAGGCATAGTTGAACTAAAACTACACTATCGATCAATTAGATCTAATTTACATTTATAGAATACTTCAACAACAGCAGAATATTCCTTCTTCTCAAGCTTACACAAAACATATACCAAGACAGACCAGAATGGAATTAAATTAGAAATCAGTAGCAGAAAGATAGCTGGAAACCTCCAAAATACTTGGAGCTTAAACAGGTTTTTTTTGTTTTCTTTTGTTTTTTGAGACAGAGTCTTGCTCTGTTGCTGGGGCTGGAGTGCAGTGGCATCATCATAGCTCCCTGCAGCCTCAAACTCCTAGGCTCAAGTGATCCTCCTGCCTCAGGCTCCTGAGTAGCTGGGACTACAGGTGCACCCCACCACACCTGGCTAATTTTTACTATTTTTGGTAGACACAGGGTCTCACTCTTGTTCAGGCTGGTCTCAAACTCCTGACCTCAAGTGATTCTCCTGCCTCAACCTCCCAGAGTGCTAGTAGGATTATAGGTGTGAATCACTGCACCTGGCTGAAAATTTTTTTTAACCTCTGTGAAATAATTACTTTAACAACTATTTACTGGAATGCTATCATAGCAAAATAAAACTAGATACCGTATGATAATAATAACAGACTCTCTTTTCATGACCGACTTTGCGATAGGCACTTTACAAGTGCTGTCTTATTTAGTCCTGACACAATCCTATAATGTAAATAGTATTATTATTTTTATTTTACAGATGAGGAATCTGAGCTTTAGAAAGATTAAGGAACTTGTCCATGGTCCTACTGGTAGTAAATGATTTGCTGGACCTTAAAGCCAGATCTGTCTGACTCTAGAACTCTTTATCTTTGTGGCTCCTTTAAAGTCAACCCATGGTTCTGCTCCCTGCCTGCGGAAATAATCGGCAAAATTCAATTCTTCTGCTAGAAAGCAAAAATAATCAATTCTATCATTTGAATGATGTGTAAAGAAAGGGAGAGGGCTCAATGTTTAAATTCTAAGCAGTATAAATCCTCACAAAAAAGTTGTGATCATACAAATATAATACAATCTTAATTGAGGAAAATGATCACCAAATAAAAGTGTCCCCCCCCCCAAAAAAAAAGAAAAAGAAGTCTCAAGAGAAATTTTAAAATATTTTAACTTAAGTGAAAATGAAAATACAACTTAACCAAATTTGTGAGTTGCGTGAAAACAGTGTAATTCAATTTATAGCATTGAATGTATGCAATAGAAAAAAAGACTTAAAATCAGTAATCTAAGCTTCCTCTTTAGGAAACTAGAAAAAGAAGAGAAAATTAAATCCAAAATAAATAGAAGAAACAAAATAATAAAAATTAGGCAGAAATCAGTGAAATTAAAAACAGAAAATCAATTGAGAAAATCAATAGAACCAAAGCTGGTTCTTTGAAAGATTAATAAAATTAATAACCCTCTAGGCAGTTTAAGAAGAAAAGAGAAAAGATATAACGCTGACATCAGAAATGAAAGAGGGGCCATCACTACTGATCCCATGGACATTAAAAGGATAACAAAGGAATATTATAGAAATGTCTTTGCCCACAAATTTCATAACCTAGTTGAAATAGACCAATTTTTTGTAAGACACAATCTACCAAAACTCAAGGAGAAATAATCTGAATAGGCCTATATTTATTAAAGAAATTGAATCAATGATTAATAACCTCCCCAAACAGAACCAGACCGAGATGGATTCACTGGTAAATCTGCCAAATATTTAAGGCAGAAATTACACCAATTCTCTACAATCTCATCTAGAAAATAGAAGCAGAGGGTAATTCTAAGAGGCCAGTATTACCCTAGTACAAAAATCAAAGATATTACAAGAAGGGCAAAACTACAGACCAGTGTCTCTCATGAACATAGAAACATAAATCTTTGACAATATGAATAATTATCTACCACAACCAAGTAGGATTTATTCCTGGTATGCAAGACTGGTTCAACAATCAGAAACAATTAATGTTGTCCATGACACCAACAGGGTAAAGAAGAAAAATCATATGATCTTATCAGTAGAGAAAAAGGATTTGACAAAATCCAACACCCATTCATGAAAAAAACTCCCAGCAAACTAGCAATAGAGAATGCTTCCTCAACTTGTTAAAGAACATCTACAAAAATACCTACAACTATCATTATACTTAATGGTGAGAAGCTAGATATGTTCCCATTAAGATCAGGAATGAGCCAAGTTGGCCCCTTTTGCCACTCACAGATTGTCTTTGTTTGCAAGTGACAGAATTGTCTTTGTAGAAATCCCAGAGAATTGACAAAAAAATCCCTAGACCTAATAAGGGGTTATAGCAAGGTTACAGAATATGTTGATATGTAATAGTTATTTTCTTATATACTAACAATGAATAATTTGAGAATAAAAACACAATACCATTTACTTTGCATCAAAAAATCAAACAAGTATAAATCTATCAAAATATGTAAAAGATCTGCATGCAGACATGTACAAAATTCTGGTGAAAGAAATCAAAGAAGATCTAAATAAATGGAGAGATATTCCATGTTCATGGATAGGAAGACTCAATATTGTTGAGATGTCAATTCTTCCCAATTTGATCTGTAAATTCAATGTAATCCCAATAAAAATGCCTCTAAGTTATTTCATGGGTATTGACAAACTGATTCTAAAGTTTATATGGAAATACAAAATACCTGTAATAGCCAACACAATATTGAAAGAGAACAAAATCAGAGACCAACATTATCTAACTTCAAGACTTAATGTTAAGTCTTCAGTAATCAAGACAGTAATGTAGGCAGAAGAATAGACAAGTCAACAGAACAAACCACAGAGACTGGAAATAGACCCACACAAATATAGTCAATTGATCTTTGAAAAAGGCACAAAGGAAATTTAACAGAAAAAGGATAATGTTTTCAACAAGTTGTGCTGTAACAACTAGACATCCATGTCCCACCCCCCCCCCACCAAAAGAATCTAGATGCGGACTTTACTCCAAAATGTAACTCAAAATGGATAATAGACCTAAATGTAAAATGTGAAATGATAACTCTATAATATAAGATAGGAGAGAATCTAGATAACTTTGGGTTTGGCAATGACCAAAGGCACTATCCATGAAAGAAAAAATTTGTAAGTTGGATTTCATCAAAATTTTTCAATTCTGCTCTGTGAAAAACACTGTTAAGACAATGAAAAGACAAGCCAGACTGAGAGAAAATCTTTGCTAAACTCGTGTCTCATAAAGAACTTGTACCCAAGATATACTAAGAACTCTTAAAACTCATTAAGAAAACAACCAACTCAATTAAGAAATTAGTAAAAGATACGAACAGACAACTCATTAAAGAGATGTACAAATGACAAATAACCACATTGAAAGACTCAATGTCATATGTTGTCAGGAATTGCAAATTGAAACAGCAATGAGATACCACTCACATCTATTAGAATGATTAACAGCCAAAAACACTGACAACACCAAATGCTGGTAAGGAGGTGGAGCAACAGATAACTCTCTTTCCATGGTGATGGGAATATACAAAATGGAACAGCCACTTTGGAAAACAGTTTGGCACTTTTTTACAAAAATAAACATACTCTTGCCATATGATCCAGCATTCGCACTCCTTGATATTTACCCAAATGAGTTGAAAAGGATATGGATATTTATAGCAGCTTTATTTGTAACTGCCAAAAGTGGAAGCAACCAAGATATCTTCAATAGGAGGGGAGATAACCATACTATGGTACATCCACACAATACAATATTATTCAGTAATGAAGCCATGAAAAAACATGGAAGAACCTTAAGTGCATATTACTAAATGAAAGAAGCCAATCTGAAAAAGCTGGATGCTGTATGATTCTAACTGTACGACATTCTGGAAAAGGCAAAACTGTAAAGATATTAAAAAGATCTGTGATTGCCAGGGGTTTGGGGGGAAAGGAGAGATGAACAGGTGTAGCACAGGGGATGTTTTGAGTAGTGAAACTATTTTGTATGATACTGTGATGGTGGATACTTTTGCCAATACCTACAGAACCTGTAGAACACAAAGAGTGAACCCAATATAAACTAGGAACTTTACTCAGTAATGTATCAATATTGGCTCAAGATGTTACTAATAGGGGAAACTATGTTTGGGGTAATGAGGGTATATATGAGAACTCTGTACTTCATGCTCAATTTTTCCAAAACCTAAAACTTCTCTAAAAAGTAGTATATTAATTTAAAAAAACATAAAAACAGGACTTCCCAGAGGTTGCTGTGAAGATGAACTTTGGAAGGAAAAAAGAACATGAGAGTAAATTAATGTTCATTGTCGAGGAGTGCTGTTCTCTTTCTCAGTTTTGAGCTTATTCATTTTGGTCCAAGTCATTATACTTAATATTAGAGTTTTCGGCTTTTGCCTCCATAAATTTGATACAGCTCTCTGCCTTACTTTATAAAATAGAGAGTAAATCAAAGCCTTCAAAAGGAAATTTGTATAAATTGAATCATATTTTCCTTTTTATGAACAAATTTATTTTTTTCTCATAGTAACAGTAAGAAATGCTTGTTGTGGAATACTTGCAAAAAATGCTGACAGATGTAGGAGATAAGAAACTATGAACCACCCTTACTGTACTGTGCAGAGGTAAACCTTTTTTATTTAATAGAAATAGCATACTATATATTAATATAAGAGTTTAGATTCTGATTATTTTTTGCTTACCAGCATACCGTCATATACTATGCTTTCTTTTATCATTAGAAGGCTTGTAATGATACATAATGATATATAATATGTAATGATTGCATCATATTTGATTGGATAGATGGATGATAGTTTATTTCCTGGTTTGTTCTAAAACATTTTAATTCTTTTTGTACTATGTCCTTTTGATTGATTGAGTCAAGAGATATCAATATTTGCAAAGCTGAGAATACATTACCAAATCTTTGCAAATAGACTTTAAGAATCTTCACGGCCCTTGCAGCATTTTAGTGTGCCCGTTTCCCGTGTCCTCTTCAGTACTGAGCAGACCCACCTAGAATATTTGAGGGCCCAGGGTAAGAGTACAAGTGGAGACCCATATATTGCAGTTTGAACAACATGGAGGTTAGAGGTACCATCCCCCTGTGTAGTTGAAAATCCCTGTATAACTTCTGACTCCCCCAAAACTTAACTAATAGTAGCCCACTGATGGCTGGAACCCTTACCGATAAAACAACAGTTGGTTAACACATAACACATAATGCATGCTATGTGAATTTTATACTGTATTCTTACAATGAAGTAAGCTAGAGAAAAGAAAACGATACTAAAAAAATCATAAGGAAGAGAAAACATATTTACTATTCATTAAGTGGAAGTGGGTCATCATAAAAGTCTTCATCCTTGTCTTTAGGCCAAGGAGGAAGAGGAAGAGGAGGGGTTGGTCTTGCTGTCTCATGGGTGGCAGAGGCAGAAGAAAATATATGTTCAAACCTGTGTTCAAGGGTTAACCGTATATTCAAAAGTTATACCTCAAGCACCAAACTGTTAACATATTCTACGCGTTACAAATGTAGTAATACCTCTGTAAAAACGTAGAAGGCCACGTTCAAACTTAGACTTTGAGAGCAGAAAGATCCAGTCCATGCCTTTGGCCACATGCCCCTTTTCTCTTTGCACTGCAGGGAGGGCCCCTTGCTCAGGGGTGTGGGTGCCCCAGTCTGCCCCCCCAGTGTGCTCGGGCTACTCATCAAGCCAGTAACTGCTCTAGGTCTACCTGGGGAAGGACCTCTCCTGGGCAGGGGATTCTGGGGTTCCAGGAGCATGATCTGGACAGAAGAGGGGGGTGACTTTGCAGCGTCCAGAGCAAGGCTGCATTTCTTAGCTCTAAAGGTGTGGCCAGACAAGGACCACACAGGCCTATCCTACCTAAGGCTCAGGGTAGTGCTGAGACTTTTTTTTGTATTTATTACAGTGGTCCCCGACCTTTTTGGCACCAGGGACTGGTTTCATGGGGAGGGGAGCAGCTGTAGATACAGATGAAGCTTCACTTGCTGACCTTTCTCTCACCTCCTGCTGTGCAGCATCCCCACCCCTTCCTAAGTTTCATGGAAGACAATTTTTGGGGGTGGCGGGGAGGGAGGCTGGGGCAGAGTTCTGCAGCCAGATCCCTAACAGGTCCAGGGGTTGGGGATGGCAGTTTCAAAACATTTGTTTCAATAGACGGTAAATGACATCTCATCATTTTACTTTGGATTTTTTAAATTAAAGAGGTTGTACACTTTTTCAAGCATTTCATATGTCCTCCTCTGTGTTTTTCCTGATCAGGTGCTTTGCCCATTTTTCTGTTGTTATTTTGGTGTTTTTCTAATGAGTTCATATAAATGCTTTATAAATCAGATTCCTGTCCTGCAGGGGACTGTATTCAGTCTAGGGAAGTGGGGTTCGGAGCATAACTGACAATCTAAAGCCCTTCACTTTCCTCCTGAAGCATGTCCTTTTCCCAAGGGAAGCTATCTGGTGGGTAGTTTGATGGCTTCTTCTTGGACCTGGAACCCAGTTAGGACTGTTCAGTAACAGCTGCAGTACTCTTCCTCCAGGTGGGGACTTGGCCTGGCCCTCTTAGTGCATGGAGTGTGGATTGGGCCAACTTCCTTCTTACCCTAATCCTAATCTAAATTTTAAAAAAAGAAGTAAAAAAAAATTATATAAACCGGGCTGGGTGGGGGGTGAAGGGGAGACAGAGAAAGAGAGAGAATGAATGGGAATAAGAGGAACAGGGAAGCACTTGTTTTCAGGAAGAATAATTGGATATGAGGAATTTTGGCTGCTCTATTCCCCCAAGTTAATGCTTGGTAGGAGGTAAATAAACTCTTGGAACTTGTGTGGCTTGCTATGTGAGAGACTGTGCCGAGACCAGGTTTGAATCTTAAACACTTTCCCGAATATCATGAAAAGGTCATAGGCTAAATTAAGACCATAATTTTCTAGTGGAACAGAATCAATAAAATGTTCTCCAGATTATCCTTTGGTGGGGAATGTGCAGGCCAGTCTGAAGCATAGGGAAAAATAAACATTGACATTATCCAAAAAGAATAGGCTGACTTTTTATATTCAATAAGTAAAAAGGAAAAGAAAATAGAAGATTTATCTTAATTTAACTTTGAATTTTATAAAAAAAGTATCCCTATTACTACAGGATGATTTTTTTGAAAACTCATATTACCAGGAAAGATTATAAGTGTATAATTGCAAAGCTACAATAGAGTATTTTGACCCTTGCTTAGATAGTCCCCAGCCCTCTTCTGCCCCTGTAGCCAGGCTACCATTCTACTTTCTATTTCAAGATTGAGTATCACCTCCTCTCCAGAACTTTCCTTAACTCCACCTTTGGTTCAGAACACCATCTTCCAAGACATCCCTCTAATCTGCATGATTTACAGTATTACCAATACCACTTGCCCCACTCCGGTAGTTTTCTTCTTGTCTTTCCCCCACTGCCCTTAGGCAGTAGGCAGCTTCAGGAAAGGTACTGTTCTATAAAACTTCTGTGTCTGGGGCATAGTAGGTGTCCATGAAATGTTACTAAATGAATTAATGGATAAAGGAAACGTTTTTGATTTTACTTAATGAAAAACAATAGTTTTAATTTACACTCTTAAAAGAATATACTATGAATCTGTCTTGGTACTGAATTCTTTACATGAATTATCTCATTCAATCACAATAATCCTGTGAGTTAGAAACTGGGGCCGCCCTGACTTCGCAGGTGAGTAAACTTGCTCAAGTCTGCACCACCAATAAGATGCTGAACTGGGACTCCAGCCTGGGTCTCTCTAACTCAGACACTTTTGCTTTTCACCACAGTACTGTACATATCTTCCCATGGGAAGGGAAATACTTTTGGAACAGCTTAAATACAATGAGTAGAAGAACTTTTAAAAATTAGTGTATTTAACATGATTTTTCTTAATGTTAGTAACATTTCCAATTAGATACATGGCAATTCTTGCCCATTTCAAATAAAAGCTCTGAAATGTAGTTTTATCTTATTTTCACAGTGATTAGAATTATTATAAGAAAATAAATGTATATATACACACACCTCCATCTGATCTTTACTGAAAGTCCCCAGACACATTCTAGAAACCCCTCACAAATCAGTTATGAACATTCACTTGCTACTTCTTATCAAATGAAGGTCTAGAAAGTCTCAAGAAGAAACTGAAGCAAAGTTTTCTTCATTTCTTTAGGAAGAAAATTCCTGTAAGCAATATTGTCTTAACTGTCATTTTCTAATGAGCAAGATTGTAAAAGAGGAAATGCTGGGTGGGGCAGTTGGGTTCTCAACCATTTGCTCTCTCGTGGGCCCCTGGAAGAGGACCCTAGAGAATGCAACCAAAGGCAAATCTGAAGACACCCTGTCAGTGGCCAGAGCTGCTGGGAGTGGTCCAAGAGAGAGCAGGGGTCAGAGCAGAGGTTTCTGAAGGGGAAAGCTAATGTTAGAAGACTTACAGCTTCCTTGGAATACCTGCCTTTTCCACACAGTAGCCAGTGATTTTTTAAAAAGGTAAATTAGATCATGTCTCTCTTCCTTGTTTAAAAGCCTTTCAGTTACTGTATAGACCTGGTATATATGGAGCTGATGAGAAAGGTCCAAGCACAGAGATTTTTAATTAAATTTTTTATTTTGAGATAATTATAGATTCACATGTGGTTGTATTATAAGAAGTAATACAGAAAAGTCCTGTGTGCCCTTTACCCAGTTTCTCCTAAGGGTAACCTATTACAAAACTACAGTACACTATAAAATCCAGGATTTGTGGATGCAGTCAAGATAGAACATTTCCAATTCCACAGGGATCCTCCTGCAGCTCTGCTATAGCCACACCCTTTCCTTTCATCCGGTTCCCTCAGGAACCCCTGACAATTGCTAGT
>RJWJ010049847.1:0-10108 GCA_004363605.1 Indri indri | reverse complement strand
GTAAGATATTAAGAACAAAATAATCTGAATTAATTTGGGTTATCCCTAGGCTTTCCTAGGACTTGCAGTTTCTCCCTCCTCATTCACAATAAACTGATGACTTTGGTCAGCTGAAGGTATAAGGAGTATTCCAAATGATCCCAGGCTACTGAACTGAAAGAGAAATCATCCCCACTTTCTGTTCTATTTCACTCAGAGATGTTTCATCTTTTTTAGGTGTAGGTGCTACTAAATATGGGGCTCTTTGTTTAAAATCAGTTTTCACAAGAGAAGAAAATGATCTACAAAAATAACACGCAGTTAAAAAGAAACAAAACAAAACTTGAAGGTCCACTTAATTTAAATCCTTCAATTTTTATTTTAGGACATATGAGATTTAAAGAGCTTCGTTACGTTGACATATTTATTTTACATCGGAATCAAGGCATAAGTTGATTCTGATGTAAGGTATATAAAATCAGCATTAGTTAATCCTGGAATGCTGCCTTCTATTCTGTTGATAACATTAAAGTCAAATCATCAATTAAGTAAGATTAATATTTCCATTCAGCAAATAATTCTGAATGCCTAATGTATACCACACAGTGTTCTAGGTCAAAATAATAATGATAATAATAATAAGAAGAAGAAGACAAAATTATTTTCCTCATTGAACATACTGTATGGTAGAAGGAATAAGACAATAAACACTAAGTTCAATATAAAAGTAAATTATAAAGAAGGCTCCAAAGTGATAATACATGGCAAAAGAGTACGTCAAGTAAGCCAACAGTGAGAGGAAGTGGCTGGGAGGTGGCAGGCAGGAAGGAGGACATGTTGCTCAATTATATAGAGTAGTCTAGGCAGGCCTGGCAAGGGAGGTGAGAATCCATCAAAGACTTGAAGGAACTGAGAAAGCTGGCCAGTGCGTATCTGAGAGAGGAGTGCCCCAAGCCCAGAGCTGGAGCAAACGCTCCAAGGTAAAAGCTTGTGTGACATGAATCAGGGCCAGCAAGTGCAATGCAGCTGGAGAGAAGAGAGAGATGGAAAGGAGGAGGAGAGGACACCAGATGGGAAATGGACACCCAAACCTGGCCCGGCCTTTGGACCTGCAAGGACTTTGGCTTTTTCTCTGAGTAACATGGGAAGCCACACGGGAATTTGGGCAGAGGAGTAATACTCTCTGGCTTAGCTTTTTACAAGGATCATTTTGGCAGCTCTGCTGAGAGTAAACTAAAATGGGGAAAGAAATAGAGACAAATATCTGTTTTCCTTACCAAAAACTAGTTGTATTCAAATAAAAGACTAACCTTTGATTGTTTGGGTATGTTTGCATGGACTGCTTTTAGATAAGATGATATCAAGATCATCCTGGTACATGGCAACCAGTGCTAGACCAGGAGACAAGAGACCAGGTCCAGCCTCCACCACTTAATTAACTAACTAAATATATACATAAGTAACTTGCTAATGTGTGCTGGAGGCCTTTTGTGGGAGACAAGGTCCAGAATGATAAAGCTAAAGGAAAAGGGGTTATATGAAAACTACGTGTTCAGAAATGAGAAATTTAGAAGGACAAGATTTATACATACACAAAATGCTCAGAAATGCTCTGAGCAAAACCCAGTGAAATATTTTAAAGAGAAGAGAAGGGTGACTATGGAGTGAAGAGATTTGTCCTGGGGCCTAGGGTCAGCTAAAGATCTTGGCCAGAACACCTACATGCAGACAGAGAATGACAGGAGATAAAAGCAGAGTCTGTGGGGATCTGTATTGCATTGTTTCATGAGACTATGTACATTCAGGACCATTTTTTAAATATAGGCTATGCACATTTACTATAACTTTGTTCTTATCCCAATAACTCCCATGTAGTAAAATCATTAAATGACTTTAGCAATTAGTTTGGAAAGAACGTGGCTTAAGGAAGAAAATTTTTCAGGACATGCCAGGGAGTCAAGGTCAAGGCTTTGGCCCTGGGATGTATCAACGTTAAATTAATCAAAGTAACTTTCTACATAGAGTCTTTTCTTGACTACATTTCAATATAATATTATTCAGCATCTTCATCTATTTGATTATCTTCACCCAGAGGCACTCAGTAAAACTGCCTGGATAGCAAATTGCTATAGCAATGGAAAGGCAGAAGCAGACATTAGAGGTGAAAAAGGAAGGGTGACAGCCAAAGTTGGGAAAACACTGGCACTAAATGGTAGGATGAAAAAGTCAGGAAAGAAGACAGCCTCGTGATGGAAAGAGGTGCTGAGTTAAAGAGAAGATGTGGAGGTCATTGGTGCTATAGGTGCCCATAGGAGTACCAAGGTCAAGTCAAACCCTCCAATGCCCAAGAATCCCTGGAAGCTTAAGGTAAAATAGAAGGATATTCAACTAAGTGAGGTAGATGAGAAGATTTTATTAGAAGTGAAAGGAAAATTCTAAGAGGGATATAAATAATCACAGACAAGGAAGGGCTATATATGAAGTATAGAAGTTTGTTTTTCTCTCTACTTTGAAGTATTTTGTGAAATAATGAATAACATGATTGTATTTTTTCTCTGAAATAAAAATAATCACTTCAAAAGAAATTTGAAATGATGGATATATGAGGTCTGTCCAGAAAGTATCCAGCCATGTAATATGAAAAACACCATTCTCATCACATTAACAATGGCTAGATACTTTCTGGACAGACCTCATAGGCATATCATATGACTCTTAGATCACATCCCTTAAGAGCTGGCATTTGTTGTCACTATTTACTTAACTGTGTTGACTAAGGGAACATTATTAGGTCAAAATGATGTATAAAAAACGAGTAATTTTGGGGAACAAGGATATGATACAGTAAGTACCTAATGGAAGCAGAAACCATCATTTAAATAAACAGGTTTACAAATTCAACAACACATCCAAAAAATAATCCACCAGGACCAAGTTGGCTTCATCCCAGGGATGCAAGGATGGTTCGACATGTAAATTAATAAATGCAATTCACCACATAAACAAAAGCAAAAACAAGGACCATATAATCATCTCAGTAGATGCAGAAAAAGCATTCAACAAAATCCAGCATGCTTTCATGACACAAACCCTCAAAAAACTAGACATAGAAGAAATGTATCTCAGAATCATAAAGCCATATATGACAAACCCACAGCAAACATCATACTGAATGGAGAAAAGTTGAAAGCATTCCCTCTAAGAAGTGGAACAAGACAAGGATGCCCACTGTCACCACTCCAATTCACCATAGTGCTAGAAGTCCTAGCCAGGGCAATCAGGCAAGAGAAGAATATTAAGGGTATCCAAATCAGGAAAGAGGTCGAACTATCACTCTTCGCTGACCATATGATCTTGTATCTAGAAAACCCCAAAGATTCCACCAAGAGCCTCCTAGAATTGATAAATAAATTCAGCAAAGTCTCAGGATACAAAATCAATGTACATAAATCAGTAGCATTTCTGTACATAATAACAGTCAAGCTGAGAGCCAAAGCAAAGACTCAAGACCATTCACAATAGTTACAAAGAAAATAAAATACCTAGGAATATACTTAACCAGGGAGGTGAAAGATCTCTATAAGGATAACCATGAAACTCTGAGGAAAGAAATCGCAGAGAATACAAGCAAATGGAAAAACGTATCATGCTCATGGATAGGCAGAATCAACATTGTTAAAATGCCCCTACTACCCAAAGTCATTTACAGATTCAATGCAATCTCCATCAAATTATCAAAGTCATACTTCACAGATCTAGAAAACATAATTCTATGCTTTGTTTGGAGCCAGAAAAAGCCCAAATAGCCAAAGCAATCTTAAGCAAAAAGAACAAATCTGGAGGCATCACATACCCAGGCTTCAAACTATAATACACAGCTATAGTAACCAAAACAGCATGGTATTGATACAAAAATAGAGACATGTACCAACGGAACAGAACAGAGAACCCAGATATAAAATCATCTACCTACAACTAACTGATCTTTGACAAAGCAGACAACAATGTACACTTGGGAAAAGAATCCCTGTTCAATACATGGTGCTGGGAAAATTGGATAGCCACATGCAGAAGATTGAAACAGGACCCATATCTCTCACCACTCACAAAAATTAATTCAAGATGAATAAAAGACTTAGATCTAAGGCATGAAATCATAAGAATTCTAGAGGAGAATGTAGGAAACACTCTTGTAGATATTGGCCTAGGCAAAGAATTTATGACTAAGACCCCAATGGCAATCATGGCAATAACAAAAATAAATAAATGGGATTTGATTAAACTAAAAAGCTTCTGCCCAGTTAAGGAAACAATCAATAGAGCAAATAGACAACCTACAGAATGGGAGAAAATATTCACAAGCTACACATCTGATAAAGGGCTAATAACAAGAATTTACAAAGAACTCAAGCAAATCAGCAAGAAAAAAACAAGTAACCATATTAAAAAGTGGGCAAAAGACATGAAAAGAAGCTTATCAAAAGAAGAAAGAGAAATGGCCAATAAACATATGAAAAAATGCTCAATGTCACTAATCATCAGGAAAATGCAAATTAAAACCACAGTGAGACATCATCTTACCCCAGTCCAAATGGCTTTTATTAGAAAGTTCAAGAACAATAGATGCTGGCATGGACGTAGAGAGAAATGAAGACTTATACCATGCTGGTGGGATTGCAAATTAGTACAACCTCTATGGAAAACAGTAGGCAGATTCCTCAAAGAACTAAAAGTAGACTTACCATTTGATACAGCAACCCCACTATTGGGTATTTACCCAAAGGAAAAGAAGATTTTTTATTAAAAAATACCTGCACTAGAATGTTTATTGCAGCACAATTCACAATTGCAAAGATGTGGAATCAATCCAAGTACTCATCAATTCATGAGCAGATTAATAAAATGGGGTTATATATATATACCATGGAGTGCCACTCAGCCATAAAAAAGATGAATTAATACCTTTTGTAATAATCTGGATGGAACCAGAGACCATTCTCCCAAGCGAATTATCTCAAGAATGGAAAAAACCACCCATATACTCATTATTATTAAATTGGAAGTAACTGATGAGCACACATGTGCACAGAGGGAAGTAAAACTCAATGGAAATCAACGGCTTGGGGAGGGGAGGAGGGAGGCATAAAAAACCTGATGGGTACTATGAACATTATTTTGCTGACAGGCACACCTATAGTATCACAAAAGCAATCCATGTAATTTAAAACATTTGTAACCCCTCAATATTTTGAAATAAATAAATAAAACATTTGTACCCCTTTAATATTTTGAAATAAACTAATTTAAAAGAGCATAAATTTATGAATTTGCTCATTGTTAATGATTATTAATTGTGATGGACCCTGGCTGGATAACATGTACATTATCCTGATGCAAATGTATATGGAACTAAGAAATCTCATTCAACATGACCTTCATGAATATCACATTTCTAACAAGAATTTGCAGACGTACATTCTAGAAATGGTGATGCAAGCTTCAGTTTCAGGCAGAAAATTAGGAGTATCTATTACCTACTTCAGTGCCTGAAGACTAGGACTACATTTGTAAAATCTTTTAAGTGGAAATCTCTTCTCCATTTCATCAAGGTGGTCCAGAGATTCTTCTGCAGTTACTGGGTAAAGCCCTGGACCTCAAAGTCATTATGGGTAAAGGAATATTTCCTTCTATTAATACCATCTGCATCTGGATTCCCCTACACATGTATAAGTCCTAGGTTAAAGCTTTCATGAGTTTAGGGTGGCAAAATGGCTAAAAATGCAGCTTTCGGTCAGTTCCAAGGTAAAATGGGGAGCCCTGCAACTTTCCAATAGAATGTTTACAAGAGTTATTTAGACATTATACGTAAATCACTTAGCATAGCCTCTGGTATATGGTAATTTTATAATTAAATGGTAGCAGATAAGACACACTGGTAGAGCCAAGGCTTGGGAAAGCAGTCAGTCCTACTCTAAAGCATTGACCAGTAGGAGAGGTTGAATTCTTGTGGAAAGAAGAAAATGCTCACCTATCTATTTATATTGATGAATTAGCATAAAGGTAACTTCTAAGAGAACAGGACATGGAGCTCTGACTGTTTCCATTCAAAATTGGACACCTTGGAGACGTCTCTGATGGGCTGGGATTGTGCTGACAGGGCAGGAGAGAACAATGAAGTGCAGGAGACAAAAGTCTCTGTGAGAGCAAGAGATGGCCAAAGTGGTGCCAGAGGATTACAACGCTGTAGGGGCCATGGTGCATATTACTCCACGATGGGGAAAGGGACAGTCAGTGGCAACTCTGTCCTGACTCAGCCATCCGAAAGAAGGCTGGTGATTCCTTGAGGTATAAAGGAGGATGTGTCTCCAAGACCACCCTACACCAAATGGCCTGGGCTCCAAGGCGTTCTACAATTTCACAGTCACGCACCTCAGTGTGGATCTTAACTCACTGAAAGCGTTCGACAGTCTGTGCCTTTGCAATCTGGAGACTCCTTCCCCTAGTTCGGAGAAATGTTTTTGCCCCGTTGTTAAATTTTTTCCCTGCCATTTTCACCACACTCACTTTCTGAAATGCTTGAGTTAGAGGCTTTTCCCTGCACGGCTGGTGCTCCTTGGCTGTCTGTTCTTATTTATATATGCAAGGCCCTAACAAGCCGATTGGAAGGTGTGGCACATAGGTGGGGCTTGTCCACTGTATGGTAAGGAGATCTCAGGCTTGGTCACCTGTTTAACTGGAGGCCTCTTAACTGTCATTATCCTTAGGTCATTTCTCTGGGTAGATTCGATTTATCGAAAGAAAGATCCCCCAGCCTTGCTACTGCAGCCAGCATTTGACATCTGGTGCTGGGCAAGGAAGGAGGCTGGGAGCGGGGGTCTCCAAGTTCACTCTGCAGACTTTCATCTAAACCCTGTATTAAATCCAGCACCTGCTCCTCTTCCCATTTCCCCAGAATTATCGGTATCTTCTAGTATCAATGAAGATGGAGTCTGAGCTTATTTCTTGTTCTTTTTGTTTGCTAGTGATTTTCTAGATGAGAGAGAAATGGAAACTGCTTTACGCCATCTCAAAGCTACTGGTTCAGATCACCTAAATAAGCATGCCCCATGCACTATGGTGACCTCTCAGTTACTTATCTTGGGAACTTTTTTTTAACACTAAACTGCCTCACATTTTCAAGCAAACTATATGATTTGAGGGAACATCCCGTACCATTTCATCACTTTTATTTGGAAAGCACCATCAGCTGTCAATTATTTGAAACAATGGACATAATCAATGTTCAGCTGCAAGCAAATAAAACTGATCTGCCAGCTTTAGTGTAGACCTGAGTATATCAACAAACTGGCCGTTCAGAAACCACCATGCCTGTTGATGTCAGCAACAAACAGGAAAAAATAAAAAGAAGAGACTTTCCGTAACTTACACAGTTACAGGGAGAACAGGAACTTCTGACCTTTTCATTTTAGAAGCATCACCCCAACTTTGCTTTGTTTTGTTGTTTTTCTTTAAACCTAAAACATAAATGTCCCTTTTGATTTCCTTGGAAGGGAATAAGTAGCCAACTTTAGAATAATCCTCAGAATTCGGTTATACCAGTAAAATAATACACAGTGGGGGGAATCATGTATCTGCAGACATCATCTTAAAATTCAAATCTCTTGAGCCTTAAGTCAGGTGTGTCACTGCTGTTGCTCTGTGTTCCCCATTCTGGACATTTAGGGGGCAGGATTTCCCCCTCTGGGGAGACCCCTGGCCCAGCCTTGCCACCCAATTCTAAGCTACCACATAGGAAACTTGCCTCACCACTGACATAAACCAACATCCCCTGCTTCAGCTTTTTTGGTAATGGGGGTGATGCTTTGTTCTTCTATCTCCCAATAATTTATTCTGATTTCTTATTGGATTCAGACTTCATAGTAGGAAGAAGAGTAGAACTTCTTAAACCCTAAACATATGACCACTTTCCAAAGCATACATTTTGTACACTGATTGACATAACTAACTTATTGCCAATACGTAAATGTATTTCTTAATCATTTGCATTTTCATAGTATTTAAATTTTTCTTAGTTTATGATAATTATAAGGGCCCTTTTGATAGTTTTCCTTAGCAACCATCTGAGTCATTGTACGATGAGTGGATGGGCCTGATTTGTGAAATGAGTCACTCGGTGTCAAAAAAGATCATTAGGAGACCTGTGTTTTTAATGCTCTTAAAATCTTTATCTGTCATTGCACCTAATAAACTCTGTTCACCATTTTTAAAAATAATCCTTTGAGGTATGTACTTTTATATCCACATCACAGAAAAAGCAAACAGAGTTAAGCAACTTTCTTAGTGTCATATAGCTAATAGGCGGCAGGAATATTATATTTACATTATGCTTGTATACACACATCACATATGTTTAAATATCTGAGATAATGTGCTCGTAAATATTAACGCGACATATTCCACTTTTTCTCCTTTAATTCTGGTCCAACACAGCCTTTCTCCTTCTGCAGAAGGAGATAAAACTCTCCTTTCTGCAGAAAATGGATAAAACTCGATTATCTTTCGCAAGAGATACGGAGAGCCAGGCATTATACAGAGAGAAAGGACTTGTTGAATTCCAGTCGCTGTCTTTTATTTTATCAAGCAGGTGGATTCAGAAGCCAGAGTTCTCCCGGGGAGTAGAGACCTTGACCCTATTCTTCCTTGGGGAATAATTATCAGGCTTGCATCCAGAAGAAGTACAGGCTCTATTAAAAGCTACCCTTTTACGGGTCCTGGGCCATGGATAGTGGAAGCAGAGAGGAAGCCAAGGAAAGGGGAGAGAAGGAGAGAAGGTTAAGGGTGAGAGGTATATGTTCTAGTTCTCCTTTTATCCACACTGTCCATGGGATGGGAAGGTAGACTGATGAAGAGAGGATATATCACCAAACAAAGCTGGGCTTTGGTTCCGTTTCCCCATTAGGACTCTGGAGAGAGGCTGTCACACCAGCCTGGGGTGCAGCTGCCACATGAACGTGAACCTGGCTGCCCAGCACGGCTGGACGAGGGGCAACTTACAGTCGACGTTTCCTGGTCCTCCCTCAGTTGCTGTGAGGTGGAGACAGGCCCTGAAGTGGCTGATGGGCTGCCTGGAGACTAGCCACAGCAGGCCATCCGAGAAGGCGGAAGGGGCCACAGGAGAGCCCAGTAGGAGCCGACTGGGACAAAGCACAGACATAGCCACTGGGGCCCAAACAGAACCCACCAGTGGGAGTCAAGGAGAGGCGGAGGCGGCCAAGGAAGACACCAGGCTCCGACTGTGCCAAAACAGAACAGCCTCTATGTTTCCACAAAGCCAAGTTTCATTCTCAGACACCAACAAGGCAATGGAGGGTCGGGGAAGACAGCATCCTGGAGACCAGAGGAGGCAGCCAGAAAGCCCTCCCGCCCAAGGTCATACATCACATGCTCCACAACATAATGTAGCCACACACTCACCTCCACACACAGATGCAATCTCGACTCATGGTGGGGAAGGTGGCTTGAGGCCAATCACTTCCTGTAAAGAATGAGTAGTACCTAAGGCACTGTTTAAATTATTGCTTCAAGAAAAATTCTATAGGTTTTTAGCTAAAACCAGTAGGTTACAGTCAAAATAAATGTGTGTTTTTGTGTGCATATCTACTGTATTATACTGAGAAAGAATGCATCTGTTGTTTTGAGAAATAATGTATCTATTGTATTGAGAAAGAGAATTTTAACTGCATCATACAGGATTTTATCAAGCTGTTTTTTGAAATGAGAAAGCAAGTGCCTAAAGAGAGCTTACCAGTTGTGTTTTGTTTTGTTTTGTTTTGAGACAGGGTCTTACTCTTTCTCAGGCTGGATTTGAACTCCTGGGCTCAAGTGATCCTTCCTGCTCAGCCTTCCGAGTAGTTGGGATTACAGGCACTTAGTTTACCAGTTTTAATGAGGTTATAGACAGGTTAGATAGCCCCTAACAGTAATTTTTA
The DNA here is from genome assembly GCA_004363605.1 of Indri indri. Lineage (NCBI taxonomy): Eukaryota > Metazoa > Chordata > Mammalia > Primates > Indriidae > Indri > Indri indri. The sequence goes on along the minus strand of RJWJ010049847.1, from coordinate 140 downwards.
AACATTTTTTAATAGGGTAGTTACAATTTTGTTCATTTTTGGGAAAGGAAAACCATACAATTTTATTAATTTTATATTCTTGAGATGCTTATGAAAGCTACCTCCATGATTTCATACTCCATTCAATCATTCAAATGCAA
>RJWJ010049846.1:0-10103 GCA_004363605.1 Indri indri | reverse complement strand
CGCAGGAATGTCAAGCTCTGCTTTCCTCTCCATGTTGGAAAGCATTTGTCCTCTGAGCACAGAAGAGGAAGGGCCATTTTCTTGGGTCCCAACAGCACGATGCCACATTCTGCTGTAATCTTGGTGATCATATGTCTGCCACTGCCTGAAAGCGGTTTGTTGGAAAAGCCTCAATGAGTGTGCTTCCAGGAAAACGTAGCTGTTCTACCCCGTATCGCCTCGATCAAGAGCACCCTCCCTGCACCACCTGTCTCCCCTCTGCTCACATATGGAGCTCACATATTTGGGTTTGCAAATTTAAGGGAGAATTTTCACATAATTGAAAGTGAAGCTCTAGTCCTATTGAAATAGCGCAAGACCACCCACATGATAGCAAGCAGAGGCTGTTTATTCGGAGCGTGCTACAGCATGTAGTCAGCTGCCATCACTGTGTTTGACAAAGACTGAAAGGCAAGCAGGGGAGTGGGGAAGCTTTGTAGTAAAGAAAGGAGAAGGCTCCAGGTGTGCTCTGATGGGAGGCTGTTGGCTTAGGAAGCTGGAGGCGGCTGACTAGAAGGAGAGCGTCTCATGTAATTGGGGAGCATATTGGACTTTCTCGGGTCGGTCCTGAGTTGGAAGGACAGGGTGGGGAGGGATAGAGAAACTAGTGGTTATTGACCAAGTCCTGACCATTCTGGACCAATTGCTGCAGAGGTCATGGGTTAGCTTGCTGGGCTTCTTATGTGGATCAGAGTTTATTATCCTGTATGGCCTGGCCATTGTCCATCTGTGTATTCAGTCTCTCAGTCAACACAAAGGAAAGACTGGCATGTCGGTAAAAATGTAGACCTGTGCTGTCCAGTACAGTAGCCACTGGCCTTATGTGGCTATTGAGCAACTGAAATGTAGCTAACTGGAAATGAGATGTGCTGTAAGTGTACAATATGGACTGAATTTCAAAGCCTTTGTATAAAAAAAGAAAAAAGATGTCATTAACAGTGCTGTTAATATTGAGTTCACATTAAAATGATAATATTTGGAATATATTAGATGAGATTAAATAGAATAAATTATTAAAATTCAAAAAAGTCCTCTGTGTGATCTGATTGGCAAAGGCAGTCTTCACTGTTAAACTATCAGCTAAATCAGACTAGCTTTCTATGAAGAGGAGTCATTTTTTAACTCACATAAATGTGTTAAAGCATGTCCCTGTGACGGCCTTTCTTCTCAATTCTAAAATAGGTAGACAGATGATAGGTGGTGGTGGCGGTGGTGATGGTGATGATGATGATGATGATGATGGAGAGAGAGAGGCAGTCTCAGGTCTCTTCTACATGATTCATTTTGGGATTCAGTCTGAAGGAGCAGCGGGGACCCGGAGGAAGCTCTCTGTGGCAATGGCAGAGGGAAAAGAGGACAAGAGCAACCACATGAGCACATTTCCAGCCTCTGCTTGCACCTCTTAACATCCCAGTAGCAAAAGCAAATCACATGGGCAAGAGCAGCATGATGAGGTGGGAAAGTCCACACCTTCTACCGAGGTAGGAGGTAGGAGTTAGGGAGGCAGGGAAGTAGTATGTAATTTAGAAAAATCTAATCCACCAGAGGAAAATAACCGTGCAAAAGTACATGCAGATTCACATATAGAAACAAGGGACAACAGTACAACTAAAATACTGAGGAGGAGTATTTTTGAATTGTGAAATTGGTTTCTACATAGCCCTTTGATTCTTTGGGTAAGCCCCTTGATTGGATCTTTGCGTGCACATACACATGTATGAAGTAGTGAGTAAAATTTACATGGCAATACAGGATGTCTGGTACTGAGTGTGAAAACCCAGCCACCCAGAGCCAGTCATGCAAACAAAAACTGTAAAGAGCAAATCAATTTCATTAATTATATTAACATGCAGCCAGCATTCACATTTATCTCTGTAAATGATAGAGAGCAATAGTGTAGATAATCTAAAGCTGTAGATAATCTAAGGTCTTTATATTGACTTTAGATTTGATTATAAGATTTTGTAGTCAGCAAGATTTAGCTAAAGCAAAACGAAAACTGCAGTACTTTGCATTCCCAGAGCAGACACCCAGCCAACAAGGACAGGTGGCCCAGAATTAGAATTCGGTTGTATATAATTGAAAGTTGACGTAATGATAAAATGAAATAATATTTGTAAACCACTTTGCAGAATTCTGGGCACACAGTAGATGCTCATTAATTATTTCTCTCCATACTCTTTCCTTTCCTCACTTACCAATAAAACAAAAAGATCATTTTCTTAACCAATTTCTTCAAGTGGCTTGTTGGGTCATAGAAATAAGAAAATGTTTGGTATGAGCTCAATTTTTTTTCATTTAATTGAAACTGTACCTCAACATTTTCAGCTGTTTGTATGTACTGTTCCTAGTTGATTAGAATAAGCTGAAATTCCCCTGATAGCAAGAATATGACATTTAATTAAATCCGCAGTATACCAAAACATTTGTTCAGCCGTAGGTTTATGTTGTTTTTCAGCAGATCCAAATTCTTATTATACTTTATGTCCCAACTGGATAGTGTGCAGTTTTATGAATTTAAATGTGTCCTTTTCATAATCATGTCTATTCCTTGGAGGGTTCTGAATTTTTGATAATTAAAAATAATTGTAATTAAAGCCTAATTACAACTACTTGCTGTTTCTGTAAATGGCAAGAAAAGTGTTTTTAAAAGTTTCCTTTGAATTCTGCCTATATGTTTCTTGTTGTTAGTTTTATTTAATAAACACTTCAAGATCTAGTAACAATGTAAAACATCTATTATTGATAATGAACATGGCATTAGTTAGATATCACTGTACAAATTCAAAATAAGGGCCTGAAACTGTCTACTTCTGTACCTTACAGAGTTTTTCTGTCTCCATGATTAAAAACATCCCTGTATTCATAATGATAAAATACTAATTTGTAGAAATTTTGTATTTAATGTAGAAATAGTGCTGAAATAAACAATCACGTTACTCACCAGGTTCTCAAAAACAGTCCTACAGAATATTTTAGTGACTATACCTTCATACAAGGTATGCCCTCATACAAGTATGTAATGTAATTAGAGGTTGCATAATGGCCATGCAATTTCATTTTGTGAAATGAGAGCAATAGGGCAAACACAACATAAGCGTGATGTATCAAGTAAACATAAGTAAATCTTTATTTTCTCAGTAATAATATTTTGAATGTACTTACAATTTATTTTACCCAAGTTTCATTTGGGGTACTGATGTCTTTCTTTGATAGCTATTTATGTATCAGAATATCTATTAGCATCAGCCTAATTATTAATTATAATCTGAGAACAATACTTTTTCTTCCTATACCAGCTGCAAAAGTAAAAATAAATACAGAAATTATTTTATAAGTTTTACAAAAACCATAGTTTTTGAATTTTTACAAAGGGAAAGCAATTGTATTTATCATATAAATATTGTCTCTCTCATTATGTAGTGTTTAAATAATATAAATATCACCCTCTATCTAGAACCTGGGTACAAAGAAAAGGAACTAGCTATGATTTTGGTTCCATGTGGACCTATATGAGTCACTTATGCAGATGACTATTTTACGGTATCTGCATGCCATTACAATTATTTTTTCTAGTATTTTCTTTGAAAGGAAATTATTGCTTTTTTATTAATGAAAACAAAAATTACTTGCAAAACAAAAATTATTTGCAACAAGGATCTGTAGTATTTTATGCCACATTGAAAAATTTAGAAATGTTATTACTATTTAAAACTTATATTTCCCTCTTTTTTTCCTGTATTCAGCTGTACAAGGATCAAGTGTTATTTTCCGAACAGTGGAAGTCACATTACATAAAGAAGGCAATACCTTTGGTTTTGTAATACGAGGTAGGTGGTGTTTAGAAAATATGAACCATCAGATACTCTTGGAAAACTTGCCAGTGTAATATTGGGAGTAAACTAGAAAGTCATGCACAAAAAAACTGATGTTTCCATTGTGTAAAGTCACCTTTTAATATTTGCACCTGTTCTTTAAGTAAATAAAACAATGAGTAAGAATCAAAGCGGAATCTAAATGATGTAGTGTTCTTTTCTAGTTCATTAATACAGAGCAAGAAACTACTGTTTATAAACCTTGTCAATTCAGTCATGCTACTGCTTTGTCAGTTTTCAACTTATCTTTTGCCTTTCCTTTAATACTTTATCACTGAATCAAAAATGTTGGTAAGTAGGCTGAGCGCGGTGGCTCACGCCTGTAATCCCAGCACTCTGGGAGGCCGAGGCGGGAGGAACGCCTGAGCTCAGGAGTTTGAGACCAGCTCTGAGCAAGAGCGAGACCCCGCCTCTACTAAAAATAGAAAAAAATTAGCAAGTCAACTAAAAATATAGAAAAAATTGGCCGGGTGTGGTGGCTTGCGCCTGTAGTCCCAGCTACTCGGGAGGCTGAGGCAGGAGGATCACTTGAGCCCAGGAGTTTGAGGTTGCTGTGAGCTAGGCTGATGCCACAGCACTCATTCTAGCCCGGGCAACAAAAGCGAGACTCTGTCTCAAAAAAAAAAATGTTGATAAGTACAGCTTGATTTGATTTAATACACTAGGATCAAGCAACTTTATTTAAATTAATTTCTCCTAAAATACATTTTGTTATTGTAGCTTTCTAAAAATGGATTGAAGGTCATCTAGTCTCTTAGGTACCTGTGTTCATAAACTCAACTCATCAGATTACAGGATGGCAGTGATAATAAAGATTTCAGGTGACTCCAACTTGTCTATAAAACCATTGATTCTAAGGTGTAATTCTAGCTTTTATTATTTTGTTTTTCTTATGAACAATTTCATCCCTTAAAGACTAAGCCTGCATTAACAACTCTCAAATTCCTAGTATGACAATGAGGTTCTATGGGAAGATATTTAAGCATCAGGAATTTTTTAACATTTCACGTTTCTTGATTTTTTTTTTTTACCTATAACATTTTGTACTTTACCAGAGTCAAAATCCTACAAATTTTTTAAACATTAGTTAGAATTAAGCATCTTAATAAATATACATGCATCAAAGAATAAAAGAGATATGTTCACTTGTACAGACTTCTGTACCACATTTTTGTAGACTTTAAATAACTTCCTTAATATGTTGATTGAACATAAAGTTTATGAAATTTTGCATAATTTCTCAATGAAAATCAAGTAAAGCATTTAAATATTTAGATCAGTTTGAGGCCCAACTGGAGGGTTTTTCTTCTCAAAAGGTGGTCACTACCCATCCCTTAATAATCATTGGTTAATCAGAACGAGAAACTACTGTGGGTAAAAATTAGCATGGCAGAAAAGACATTTTGGTGTGGATGGGACTTGAGCTAAACTTAGAACAATGGAGAATACCAGGACCATCAGGAAAAAGGGGAAAGTTATTGCAGATGGATCATATTAATTTCATATTGGAGAATTTCTTAACACGTTAGAATGGAACTTTGAACATTATAATTAGCTTTTAGCTAATGAATAGGATTATATTTCTAATGCTATTAAGTCACAGATTCTAAAACCTTGACTTTCCAAAAATGGAACATTGCACCAAATGAAAAATGACATTCTGGCCTAAGCCTTGGAGTGATCTCTGTTTTGCCTTGTTACCCCAAACTACTAGAACCTAATTGAATCTCACACTAACTTGGTTCATTACAAATAATGATAAAATGCCACATATCAAGAAATTTAGAATTATCTCACACTTTAACATGCATTCACTGTTATGCATTTAAATTTGGACCCATAAATCAAAATTATGGAAAGATTTCTTGTTATCTTCAGCCCCCATTTTTTTCTAAATCAATGCCCCCTTTTAGGGAAAAGCAAACCTATCCTTTTATGAACACCTTGCAAAAGAGAAGTTACTTAATAGTATTTACATAAATATGAGTCAGCATTTGATATAACTTATTGTCATGATTTTCATTTTAAAATTTTTTTCTGAGAAAATGGTGGATTTCCAATTTTAAGTAAAGAGGAATTTTTAAAGGAGCCGTTGAACCGAATCAAACAATAAAATGCTGAAATGGAGCTTTTACCCATCAGCCAGACTGAATGAATCACTTGTAACAGAAGTGAGCACAAAGGAAGCATTTACCTTCATCAGAAATGGTGAATGCCTTTTAATTTTTCTCTTAGACTAGATTCTTTAAGTTGCCCTCCCTACCTGTGCCAAGTTTGGGAAATATCAGTCTGTTCTACCAGGCAAACATTAAGGAAGTAATAGTTGACAATAGCATTCATATCTATCAGATACTGGCAAACTAGAGACCACCGAGATGGGCGGCCAGGAGGAGGGTGATGTACAAGGAAATTGGGTCACATGAAGAATAGTTAAGGAACCTGAGAATGTTCAGTCTTAAGAAGATGAGACTTATCAGGTGTATAATCTCTATTTTCAACTTTCAGAAAAACTTTTTTGTAGAAGAGAACATAGATTTTTGTTTTACTGCTCTAGACAACAGAGCAAAGACCAGTGGATGAAAGTTAAAGGAAGACAGATATCCGTAGATATCAGTTAAACACTCAGAAGAACTTTCTAAGACCCCTAGGTGTCCAAATGTGGCGTGATCAGCCTCAAATCTAATAAGCAGGGCAGCGCTGGTGGATTTCAAGTGGAAGCTGAGGGAGCACAGATTAAGAAAATCATACAAAAGAGTTGTGGATTAAAAAGAGATTGACAGTAAACTACCTTTCATCTTGAAGCATCTGTTTCTAAGAATTCTTGGGAAGAATTTTTTTTTTTTTTTTTTACAGAAAAGTAATATCCCATTTAAGCATTGCAACTGGCTTGACATGGTTTTCCAAATTTGCCCCAACTGTTTGAACATCCTACTTTTAATGGGGACCACTTTGGTCACTTGAATTTTTTCTTGCTTTCTTTTTTGAATACTTAGTGTTTTGTCTTTTTCTTTTACTTTAGGTTTTGCCTCCTTTAGGTCAGGTTGTAGACGCACTCACCTGCATTTTAGCTCAGGTGGATTGGCTAGGCATACACTCCTGCACTTTGTTTAACTGGCAGGTCTTCTAATTGGGCCAGTATTTGTTGTGATCAGTTGATCCTTTTGCCCTACCAGTTGTTGAGTATTTTATATATTCCCTTGTTGCAGCCATATATTTATTGAAAAGTGGAGAAATGGTGACTGCAAGTATATATCCTATATATTAATAGAATGAGTAAGACCTTTAAGGCTATTACATGCCTCGAGGAAAACTTTCCATGTTTCCCTCCCTACATCAAGTGTGGCATTTCTCAGCTGGCATTTTGTAAGTGAACTTTTTTAATGGCAACAATGAAAGCATTTTTAAGCTGTATCCCTTTTCTTTGCTAGGGGGAGCACATGATGACAGAAATAAATCTCGTCCAGTTGTGATAACATGTGTTCGTCCTGGAGGGCCTGCTGACAGGTAAACCTTTATCTTTCTGTGTCGCTATCCGAGATAGAATAAATAAAGCTGGGGGCTTTGGCATAGAAGTTGATGAATTAGAAATTTCATGGTAAAAGATAGGTATGAAGTATATATGTTAGAATGTGAAAACTGAACGAGTTCAGGCTGTGGAATCAGAAAAAACTAAAGTTGCCTCCAGATTTCATACTCACTACACTCTATCTTTGTCAAGTGACTTAATCCTGAGCTCCGTTTCCTCCATTGTAAATGGAGATAATAATACCTGCCTCTGAGGGTTGTTCAGTTTTATTAAAGATTGGAGATAGATGCTGCCTTGCAGGGGCTTTCATGGGGTTGGCACTAAGAGAAGGCAGCTGGCTCTTTTAAGGCAGACACTTGAAATGCATCCTCTCCACTTGCTGCTCTGCCAACCCGGAAAGATAGGTGGGAGTGATGAGACTTTTACCATCAACATCATCTTTATCATTATTAGTATTACTTTTTGATGGTGACTGTGTAGGCCAGAATGGAAGTGGCTTTTAGTAAAATGGAAGGAATTTTATCAGTCTCTAGAATCTTCTCTTCCTTGCTAATATGAATATGTGAAAGATAAGTGCCTTCAGCTTTCCTATCATAAACCTTTTGGTGTCCCAAGTAAACTCACGATTTAAGTGTTTCTGGAGATACTTATCTCTGTATTAGTTTCCCACAGCAAAAGTCGACTCCATAATGACGGGCGAACACAGCCGCTGCCATTAGATACTGTCGAAGGGTAGAGAGAAAATGGACTGACTACTGTCTCTCTCTATTCAGACCAGGGTAAACATTAAATTATTTGCTGAGAGGCAGAAAGAACAATAATAACCACTATTGATTAAGCACTTATTATGTGCCCAAAACTGTGCTAGTGCTTGGCAGACATCATCCTTACAACCGCCCTCTCAATGGGGTATTTTTAGCCACGTTTATAGATGGACAAACAAGCCCCATGTGGTTAAATGACTCGCCAGCAAGTAAGTGCAAGATCTGCGAGAGGAACTCACGTTTATTTTCCTTCAAAGCTCAAACTGTTAGCTCACTTTTAAGAAAGATGATAGCTCATATAAAATAAAATAGGAAAACATGGGTTTCTCACCTGTGCTAAAGTATATGTTGTACCTTTGCAGAGGATAACACAGTCAGAAATTCTACCTTTTTCCCATCTTATGCTTCTCAAGTGAATTATTCTTCCTGAAGCAAATTAGAATATTTCCATTTTTTATTAACATTTAGAGTTGGAGCTGACAAAAATGTCAAAAATAGGCTACAAGTTTGTGAGTGACATACCTGTATTACCAAATCACTTTAGGACTCCAGGAAATCTGAGAGTTTAAGATCAAAATTTATGGTCAAAATACTTAAAGAGTTATCTAGGTAAAAGATGTTTACTTAAGAAGTCATTTTTATTCTTTCCACATCGTAAGCTTATATTCCACCATCTTCATGCCCCTCCCTGAGGTAGGGAGAATGTAATTTGGGGACCTCCCTGGCTCTGTCTTTGTGGTGTCACTAATGTCCTGAGTCATCTTCTCCCAGGGCCCTGAGTGTCTATTCACAGCAGGGAAAATAGTATTTGCCTGCCTCTTCCAGGGAATGTGAAACTGAATCCATTTAATGATTTCCAAATGGCCCTATAAATCAGTAGGGAAATTTACAGACCAGGGAAATTTCTCACCAGCAGTCCCTATCCTGCTTGGGTTCACTGGTAATAAATTAAATGAAATTAGCAGGCTTTTCTGCTCACCTGACTTTGGGAAAATAAGCGAATGCTATTTTCTCAGCTCCAGTAAATCAATTTTAGACATTCAGGCGAAATCCTAGGAAAGTAAAAATGTGCCTTTCTTACTTTTGTACTCCAAGAGTTACCTGTGGGTAACTAGATTATTTGCTCATCTGTAGTTATTTTCTTATTACTGATTTTCATGTTATAGCAATTTTCTGCTCAGGGTTACTTCTTTACACTCTCACGGTCACACGCGATGCTTAAAAAGAATGCTAATGGGGTAGGCGACAGAACGTGTGTGAAAGAACAACTTTGGCTAAGTGACTATTCATGCTAAGCCCCACTATGCTAAATTAGTAAAGACTATTTCTTTATTCTCCCTTCAGAGAGGGCACAATCAAACCCGGCGATAGGTTGCTCAGTGTGGATGGAATTCGGCTTCTTGGAACCACGCACGCTGAAGCCATGAGTATCCTTAAACAATGTGGACAAGAAGCCACGCTGCTGATAGAATATGACGTCTCAGTCATGGGTATGTCGGAGTCCTAAGGGTGTAATCTCTAAGCTCCAGGACATGTCACTATCCATCCCTGATAAACCACTTTGGATTAAGTGTGTATTATTATGCTCTCCTGTAGCAGACAGAATTTCATCAGGACTGTATCTTTTCACTCTGTTCGAGTTCAGGAAGAGGTTAGAGTTATGTCAATAGGTTCCACGATGAAGTCTCATTCCATGGGAGTGTTTCACCTAGCAATCAGCTCTTCTATATGGATTGCCCTTGGCAGCAAAGTATTTTTCCCTTCCAAATTACAAAAATAGTATTATTAACTTAAAGATTGGTACTTTTTCTTTTACTAAATGGAGATTGGCAGCAGCAGGAGATTCCTTTCCTTCTCATAACTTCTCAGTATGAAGCCAGCTAATCAGAATTAATAGAA
>RJWJ010049845.1:0-10105 GCA_004363605.1 Indri indri | reverse complement strand
AGTGGCTACTATTTCACATTTTATCCCAACACATTTGGGGCAACTTTAATTGCTATAAAAACTTCCAAGAAGAAACCAGTCTTATCTTTCCCTGGAGAGATGCATTGACATTTCAAAGGATAAAAGTAAGAATCCAGGATCCTTTGTCCTCACCTTTCAGGAGGCAGGGGAGACAGCTGTCCCCTTCCTATATAAATACACAGATTTATATTTTCAGGGTTCTTCACCTACCTTACAAACTCTGATACACGTAATATGACATCTGATCTAGCTCTTAGGGTTAAGAATTTAGGGTTAAGAATTAGGGCAAAAAAGAACTGGTGCAGTTATGTGCTTACAGCAAATAATAATCGCTCTGCCCCAGAACCCCTGTATTCTCATTCAGGGTATGAAAGCTGCAGCTACCAGGATGAAATCACTTTCGTCACACCCAGACAAAATAGGGCCAGGAAGGCTCATGCTTACATGTCTAAGAACTGTTTCTAAGGACTTTCTAAAAACACTTTACTATCCTTCGTGCATCTCCGGCTTTCATAAAGGTCACCAGTAGACATTCTTTAGGACTGCAATAATTCAGAGAAGATGCTCTCAGAATAACACTTGCATCTCCACCAATTAACTCACAACAACTCTGGCTTTGAACCTCTGGAACCAATAAACTCTCTGTTTCTAAGCAGCTTGTGTAAATCTCTTTTTTGTTAATGAAGAAATACATTCACCAGAATGTACTGGTAGCTTGCCATTCCATGCATTCTGGATTATAATCCTTATTTTTAATTCCTGAGTAAACCCCATATATTCAGAGATATTTTTCTCTAGTGTCTTTTTGTGAGGTTGACAAGGGTAATTTTAGTAAATATAGGTATTTTGTTTTAAAACTTAACAATCCCATGACAACCTAGGAAAAAAATATGAACATACGTATCTGTGATAGAGGTTCTTGGCTTTGGCAGACTGAAATCATGTAGGAATTATTTCTCTGTGCAGTGTATACATTTAATGCTTACTACATGTTAAGTGGTATTTCCTATTAGTTAACTCTTATTATACCTTTAGGATAATAGATTTAGCCCCAAAGTTTTATATTCCCAGGAGAGCTGGGAATATCATTTTGGAAAAACTTATTCCCAATTACCAATCTCTCTCATCTTGCTGAATCTTTCCCATTGACCATAACATCTCAGAGATTTTTGTAGTGAATATTTGTATTTTTGAAGAAGTTTTAGTACTCTGAATTACACCTTTCCTCCCAAACACTTTTCATGCCTTATTACTTTATTTATTGTTGTGATAACTTTGTATCATATCAGATAATTACAATTAGTCCTTTTTAGAGATGAAAAATCTGAAACACAAAAAGGTTAAGTAGTTTGTCAAAGTCTATGTAGTTACTTAGTTTTGAAATTAAAGTTAGAGTCAAGTAATTAAGTAGATATACTGAGTTTACTCTGAATAATTCATATGACCTCTAATTATAAAAGTTAAATTAATAGCCTAATGGCATAGCCAGTACTTGCCTTAATTTTCAAAATCATAAGGCTATGAAAGCAGATGAGAAGATAAAAGGTCCCATTCTAATAGCTTATATAAGTTATCATTTAATATGATTTTTAAAATAAGTCGGTTTGATTTTTTATAGCATTTCTCTTCCTGGTAGCATACAATTCACAAATGACAGTTTTTAAAAAGCATACCAAAAATCTAAGACAATTATATGACATTAAACAGTGATGCAGTCTGTTTAAATATGGAATTGCTAACTTACTGACATTCGGCTCTTCATGACTGATGGCTTTAGGTTAGTTACGCATAGTTAATTAATTAACTAAAATTAATGCTTGCCAACGATGGCAATAAATGCACTTGACATTTGCTGTCAAAGTACAGATTATAATAAATTTCTGTGATATGCATATGCTTTTAAATATATTTCTATCATTATTGAAAGGGCAAAAACAGTTTTATAGTAGATGAAAATTATTGGAAAAATGGGGAACATAGCTCAAAACTGAATATACCTGTTTGTAGTCCATGTATTCTTTAAAAAAAACTTTATTTTTTAGAACAATTTTAGATTTATGGAAAAATTGTGAAGACAGTATTTCTTGGCTGTGGCAGTTTCTCAGACTTTCCTTGGTTTTGATGACCTTGACAGTTTTGAGGAGTACTGGTCAGTGATTTGTAGAATGTTCCTCTACTGATATATTCCTTATGTTTTTTCTCATAATTAGACTGGACTTGTGGGTTTGGGGGAGGAAAATCACAGAGGTTAAGTGTTATTTTTATCACATCATATCAAATGTACATGCTATCAAAATGACTTTATTACTGTTGATGTTGACCTTAATCACCTAGCTGAGGTAGTATTTGTCAGTTTCTGTCCTCTAAAGTTACTCTTTTCCCCTCTTTCCATAGTGCTCTTTGGAAAGAACTCACTATTTGCAGTCCACACTTAAGGAGTGGAGAACCATTTACTTTTTACATGTAAATAAAATGGAATTTATAATTTCGAAAGCACACACTATTTAAAAAAATGAAATCATCAAAGTCCTGGTTAGTTTTGGCATGCTGAAACTTTATGCATTTAAGATCCTATTCTTAGAATCTTTGTAGGTACAGGCTCAGTGTGATACCATTTGAGACACACCCTCCCAGTTTTTCAGATTATTTTTCTGAAAAGCTTTTATTAGGTACTATGTTGGACAATGGAAATATAAACCTGAGACATCATCCTTGCTCTCAAGAAATTTAAGTTCCCATCCTAAAGATTCCACATCCTGAAAGTCAATACCTTCCTCATTTCTCTTGCTATGGTATCTGGAATATTTGCAAATTCAAACATCTTTTAAAACTAACTATCCTTGGTCAGGTAAGGTGGCACATGCCTGTTGTCCTAGCCACTTGGAAGGCAGGAGGATTGCTTGAGCCCAGGCGCTCAAGGCTGTAGTGAGCTATGATCATGCCACTTCACTCTAGCCTGGGTGACAGAGCAAAACTCTGTCTCAAAAAAAAAACAATAACTAACTATCCTCATTTTCAAATATATAGCACGATGCATTATTACCAGGGAAAAGAATAAACATTCCTCTTCTTTTTTTAAAATACATTTTTTTCCTGCTTCAAAAAACATGGGTGTGGTTCCTTGGGATTAGAATGTCCCTGAATCTTTTCCAATCAATGAATTGGACATGTAATATCATGCACTACCTCCTAGCTTTGTCCTGTTCCTCTTATATTATTGAAAGGACAAAGTCTGTTAGGCCACCCTAACTCTTACATTAGCTAAAATGTCTTTGGCTATATTTTACAAAAATCCCTCAGCCAAATTGGCTTAAATAATAGAAATTTATTAACTCGGATATCACGAAATCCTGAAGTATTCAGTAAATAGATTTGGGAGTTGATGCAGCTACTCACCAATGTCATCATGGATCCAGCTTCATTCCATCTCCCTACTCTATCAATGTCAGTGTCCTGGCTTTGGGCTCAGACTGATAACAAGATGTGTAGCAGTTCCAGGCATCACATACAGACATAGCAATGTCCAGAGGCAGAAAGGGGGCTATGTCCTATCATAAAAAGCCCTTCCCAAAGGCCCTCACCTGTCCTCTTCATGCATAAGAACCAGGTCCCTGGACTACACGCTCATAAGCCAATCCTAGCAAGGGAATAGAAATACCATAATTGACTCAGACTAATTAGGATTGACCCCTGAGCTGGGGATTACACCAGAATTACATGTAGGATAGATGAATATCAGAGCAAAACTGGGGTCCTGTTAAGGAAGAATAATGGGCGACTGGATCTTGTATAGAAAACCAAAGCCTGATCTTTATACTTTACAATATTTCCTGGAAGTTCTGTTGATTTAAACCTGCTTTTATAGCTCATATTGTTTGTCTCTGAATTTGATATTTTCTGTCTTTTCTTAGTGATATTTTCAAAGTCACGATTTTCTCCAGGGTAATAACTTTCTGCTTTCCTGATACATACTGGAAACTCATTTTTATTATAATTCCTTTTACTTTGTAAGCCCGATTCTAAATAGAGATTATTTTAGGCACAGGCCTCTTTTCTCATGCCTTCTTAGTCTTTGGTTTATTACAATTTTAATGATAGTTGGGGGGAATTAAGAATTCCACTAACTGTTGGCATATAGCAAATCCTAAGAGACAAATATCTTAAATTTATAATCGATTTTACTCTATTCATTGAAAATTACACTCCCAATCTTCTGATGTGGGAAGGAAAACAATCTGCTCTTTCCTGTGTCCTGCCCTAACTACTGTTCCATGATAGAATATTGTTTGGCCTCTTCCTAGCATTTCTCTATTTATAATGGATTTATATCCTTTATTCTTTAATTCTTTTTGCATCGTTATGGTAGTTCCTTGTCTTCTAAAATGTATCCCACATGTACCAACTAAGGATATGATGATGAGAGGTTCATATAAAGAACATTAACATGATTTGTATGTATTATTTAAGCATTATTAGTATATTTCATCCCATGCCCAAGCTCAAGAAATTTGTGCTATTAAAAGAGACAAATGTCACTATGGTGGGAAAAGTACCAAGATTAGAATCATAAGAGCCAAGTTTGAACATCAGCAACTTACTTGCTTTATGGCCCTATGAGGGAATATTTAACTTATCTTGGCCATAGTTCTTTTATAATAAAGAAAGGCTATTAACATTCATCTCAGGATTGTTTGAGATTAAATGAAATAATTGATATAAAAGTGCATTGTGAGAAATGTAAGACATTATAGGGTATCACTATTATCATAGAGCCTACAAAAACATAATAAGGATATAGAGAAGCATTTTTATTTATTCATTTATTTATATTATTTTATTTATTTATTAAACAGAGTCTCCCTTTGTCACCCAGGCTAGAGTACAGTGGCGTCATCATAGCTCACAGCAACCTCAAACTCCTGAGCTCAAGTGATCCTCCTGCCTCAGCCTCCAGAGTAGCTGGGATGACAGGTGAGTGCCACCACACCCAGCTAATTTTTTTAAATTTTTAGTAGAGATGGGGGTCTTGCTCTTCCTCAGGCTGGTCTCGAACTCCTGACCTCAAGAGATCCTCCCACTTCAGCCTCCCAGAGTGCTAGGATTCCAGGCATGAGCCACCGCGCCCAGGCCAAAAAGTATTTTTAATGTTTAAAAAAACTAAAACCATTAGTCTGTACAGAGGGGGTAAAAGCTAAATTAGCAGATGGCTTTATTCAGACAAAATTTGCAAGTGGCTGATGTCAGTGCCCAGCTCATATCCCCTCAGCCCCTCCTGGAGGATAACTGTATTTAGACAGAGAGTCTGCTTACCTCCAGGGCCTTCTCACCTTAAGCATCTCTCTGCCTAAGGGCTCCCAGGCAGTTAATTTCCAGGGGGACAAACTTCAACCAGTAATGGGCAGATATTGATGGGTAAATACTCTCCTCTCACTTTTTTCTCTCCTTTTGGGTCAATTTCAGATGTGTTCTACACAGTCTCTCAGAGGGTCCACAGTGGCACTGAACCCCAATTGTATATGTACATAACACACTGTCTTTGGCCTTGTCTCCCTCCATTTCCTGTCTCATTTCCCTTCTCCTTACCATGCTTCCTGAAACCACCTCTGCAGAAAAACAAACTCTGGCTCTCCCACTATACTCTCACAACATGCCTCTGATACCAGATGTGTGGGGATTTCTCCCCAACAGCAAACAAGCAATCAGTGCTGCAGTGGACACCAGCTGGGAGTCCTCCAACTCAATTCTGACACTGTCTACCTGGATATAGCATCAGATCCCACAGGTTGAGGGCCTAGTCCCACTAGACTGCCCCACAGTTGTGCTACTATAGGAGCACAATGCCATTCACAAGCCCCAGGTTGTTTTTACCTGGGCTTCTAACCAACTGGCTATAAATCAGGGATCCCACAGCCCGCTCCTTGGGTTTGATTAATTTGCTAGAGCAGCTCACAGAATTCAGAGCAACACTTAATTATGTTTACTGGTTTATTATAAAGGATATTACAAGGGATAGAGATGAAGAAACGTACAAGGCAGGGCATGTGAGAAGGGCCACAGAGCTCCCATGTCCTCTCCGGACACCACCCTCCAGGAACCTCCATGTCTTTAGCCGTCCAAAAGCTCTCCACACCCTGCCCTCTCGGGCTTTTTATGGAGGCTTCATTGGACAGACATGACTGAAGCATGCACAACCATGTAGAAATGTGATTGTGTAAAAAGGGTATGATCTAAGACTAACATACTGAGTGGGGAAACCCAACAAGGCCTACCCGTTCAGATTTTTCTTGGCCTCTCTGTGCAGCATTCCTTTCTCCAGGTATGGGGCAGGACCCCTTCCTAGATGGGGGTCCTACGACCTACAATCAGACGAGGTAGGTCAGAAAATTTTTTTATGACCAGCTCCAAGACAGAAATGTGGGGGAAGATTTCTGTTTTGGAGAGAGAAAGCAGCAAGTAAAAGGAGGACAGGAGGGCAGAGAGAGAGATTCTGCTTTCCGAAGCCTATTTCTGAGGCTTAAAGTGCCCCGACGTTATAACAAAGGACTGTCTTTCACCTTTATCACTCCGAAGCTGTTCTGAAGCTGCTTGGGAACCAAGGGCAAAAGGGCAAGTACTTTAACAAAAGATATGCTTATTGCTTTAGTCACTTAGGCAATAACAAGGGCTATGGGAGTTATGAACCAGGAATTACGGACAAAAACCAATATCATATATCATAATATCACAGCCTCCCAAATAAACTGTTTACACTCAAATCCTTGTCTCAGAGTCTGCCTTTGGGTGAAACTAAATACATCTATTTTTCATTTTTTAAATTCAGTTATTTTTATAGGTATGTGTTGGTGATGGTTCACATTTTGTTTGAGTCTTTGCTTTTAATTGTTTTTTTTTATAAGAGGAACATGAAAAACTGGAGAGTAGAACAGGAAGAGGGAAGAGGAAAAGAGGTGGAGAATTCAACGCTCTTCTTCTTAAATGAATAAACATTTTTTGAAAAAGGAAGTAGCACTTTTTAAGTGTGAATAAAACCAGTCATGAGGCAGAGGTGAGATAGAACAGCGTGAACCACCAGATGGAAAGGAGGGAAGATAATGCCGTCATTGTTCTGACCCCAATATTCCTTTAGACATAATTTTTCTAAATCTGGACTCTTCTCATTATTGCCTCTTCTGGTCCTCACACTTTGTACTTGTCTGAATTTCTCTTTCTTAACCACATTTCTCATCCCCGGGAAAACACAATAAAATCTTCAAATGAGAAAAGAGAAGCTTCAAGCAGGACTGTGCAGAATGCACTGCTTTGTCTCTAAGTCCTGAACTTGGATGGGCTGCCTGGAGACCAACCCACAGCTACCAATGTCAGGGACAAGCCTGGACCTGAGAGGAGCAAGTGGAGAAGAGGAGAGTAGTCGTTATGTGAGGAGGTGGGGAAGACAAAAATGTATCCAAACATTTATCCAAAGTGCTCTCACTCCCATACTGGATCTTAGCCTAGACCAATAACAATGCTAATAATATTCTTTAGCATTATCGTTTTCTTTCTTTCTACTCTTCTAAAGTAGTGCAAAGTACATGCTACTTACAAAGTGTGTCAAGTAGTAGTACCACATTGCAAACTTTGCAAATTGCAGAAGTTTCGTAGCTTAAAGACAACTCCAGGGGCAGAAAGCAAGTGTCATGAGAGATGAGACAATAAAGACAGCAAGCAGAGGAGACTGTTTTCAAGCCATGGACTCAGAATACACAGTATGAACCCTTTTTACTCTGGCATGCAATGCCACTTCCTTGAAGAGGTGATGTTTGGTCTATAATCTGAAGAGTTCTTCTCAATGACACAAGAGTTGCTTAGAGGAGAGGTGCAATCAGACAGGTTCAAGTATGAGTAAGAATCATGCCAGTGTCCAAAGCAAGGGAAGAACTCACTGTGAAAAAGAAACCCAGAAAAGTCAACATCTTGCTACTTCAACCAACTGCCCCCCTTGGACCCAAAATGGACCAGAAGTTCACAAAAGAACAGAGGAACCTATACTATTTCTCATCTAGATATTTTAATATCTTCTCTGAGAGACCCACCCAGAGAGTACTATGAAAGGCAGAGCACAATTCTATCTCCTGGCCACCAGATTTTGGGGCCAGGAGCAAGATGTTGGACAGTTAAGATTTGCTTATAGTTCTTGCCCCAATTACCCTAATATAAAGTGTAAAAAAAAAAAGAACACCTGACAGGAAATCAGCAACATCTCTTGCTGGGATCTTTTCTGATTCAGCACCAGCTTTATGAAATGCACGTGGCTTGTCTCTTCTCTCACTTTGAGGAGACAAAGGTTATCCTGGTAAGAATGGGTAGGGCTTGTTAAGTTAGGGTTCTTAGCAAGGAAGAGATGGGCATATTTAATTAAAGGAGCCCAGGAGACCATTCACTGGCATATGAGGCTGGCTTGGGTGATGAAGCAGCT
The DNA here is from genome assembly GCA_004363605.1 of Indri indri. Lineage (NCBI taxonomy): Eukaryota > Metazoa > Chordata > Mammalia > Primates > Indriidae > Indri > Indri indri. The sequence goes on along the minus strand of RJWJ010049845.1, from coordinate 1,629 downwards.
GTTCTACATCCACTCATCCCACCTCTGACTTTTGCTGCAGCTGTAGTGGACTTTCCCACACACGCCATCAGAGTCCCACTGCCGGTACCCTCTTCATCTCTCTGACTTTCTTCGCCAAGCCTTTCTCTGAAGCAGGGGGAGCTTATATAGCTAATACAGGGCAAGCCCAAAGCATAGGGAAGAAATGCTCCCTCCCGCCCGGGAGAATCTTCAACCAACAGGGCACAGAAGCCAGGGGATAAATGCCTCAGCCTCCCATGCTTTGCAGGGACAATTCTCAAGTGTATTCCACATGGCTTCTCCGAGGATCCTCAGAAGGCTTGAGCCCAGTTGCTCACAGTGGTAGTTAGCTCAATAACACACCCTTTCTTGACTTTTCCATTTTCCTTCTCTCAGTAAGCTTCCTCCCTCCTTCCTACCTTCTGGGGTCATCTCGCAAATATTATAAATTACCTGAACTCAAGCTGTGACCTCATGCTCTCCTTTTGGGTGGACCCAAACTAAGACAGTATGCTAGAAAGGAGGCACTCAGGATAGTATTCTGGAAATGGTTTGCTCACCAGTCAGGTGAAAACAAAAACTCCACTGCAGGTGGTAATCGTGGTGTTGATAACCTCTGGCATAATTATCAAACTCTCACCTGCAGTGGATTGGATGCGTTGGAAGGGGGAGCTTTGCTTATATAATATCTCAAATACTGGAAAGAAAAGGGGCAATGGTAATTATAGGAGAAGTGGAATTGGCTGGCTTTTGTGAGCTACCTAAAAAGCCTTGAGGAATGCGATAAAGACAAAGACAAGTTCAGTTCAGCCAACTATCAACTCAAGGCCTTCTATGCAAGCCAGAAATCCTCCTTGACAGCAAGTGAGGAGACCCTGCAGCAAAAGGGCAGTCTGTGCTAAAAATCGGGCTCAGAATTCAGTCTTAGGGATGGCAGAACGGCAAAAGAGACTGAACATGCAGGTCTCCTATGTTAAAGGTATGTGCTAAAGTCACAGCTTTGACAGGGAAAGACTGGGACTCTGGGCCTTGGGATGAAGGCATCACTGAGGATATGGATGGGGACCTTAAACCCTGGATGCTCTTGCTGTGGAAGCCAATCTCCTCCCCCTTGCCAGAGGACAGCAGCCTTCCCTCGCCTGGAGAGGATGAAAACCTCCTGGAGTTGGACATCTTGCAAGATGTTGCTCATCCTTCTTGGGATCCCCTCCACTGACTCCCCTAATTGCTTATAGATTGATGATTGTCAAGTTCTAGCATACCAGGAGAGGGAGGTGCAGTCTCTGCTGTGGGAAGCAATAACTTACTGAAAGAATTACACAATAATTCTGACAGGAAAGAGAGAAAGATCTATGGGAATAAATTGGAAGGTGTTAAACTGAATAGGGGGGTGGGAAATAAGGCTGAGTAGAGGAGAGTTTAATGGCTTGGAACATTCTCTCATGATTCCAGGGTTTAGCATCCTGTCGAGGAAACCTGGAGTTTGTCCTAACAAACTGCTAAGATGGTGCCTTGAAACTTGGACGTGACAAATGATGTAGAGATGCCAGAGCTGTCTCCAAGTGTTAGGAAACAGGTCCAAAGTCTCAAGGAGGTGGGCATAACAGAATGAGGTTTTTATGTGAGACC
>RJWJ010049844.1:0-10109 GCA_004363605.1 Indri indri | reverse complement strand
AAAAAAAAAAAAAAAAAAAAGAAATCATGAGAGTATTTCTTTGGGTTTTAAATAAAGCATGGTACACCTGAAGGGGAAGTGTTTGTAGGTTTGGCTTCATTTTTTGAAAACAAAAGAGCTATTGTTTGGATTTGGTATGTTGTCATATTAACGCACTGAAGCTTTTACTGGTCCCCAAATCAGCACCGTGCCTGGAAGGACAGAATTAGCCGCTCTGTGCTGAGAGTCCCTGTGCTCGTGGGGGTAGAGTGGCTTCTCAGAGCGCAGCCTGCCCTCCGGAGCCGGCTGGGGCGAGGCTTTCTTCTCCGTCCCTGGCGGATCTGAAAGCTCTGCATGTGTCTCCTACCCAAAGGATGGGGCTGGGTCCTCTGCCTTAGCTTTGCCTGCATTTAATTATTTGTCGCCATTTTTCCCAAACTGGGAAGGTGTGGCTTGATGCTGAGGATACTGGTCTGGTGCGGCTGGGGCAGAGGCTGAGCCGGAGAGGATTGGGGTAACTCTCCTCCCGGCCCTGCACCTGGAGCTTTCCTTGACCTTGGTCTGGGCTGGTATTTGCGAGGAGTGGCCCAGACCATTGGGGCTCGTTGGGTAGGGGCCTGTCCTGAGACCTTCTGGGCTGAAGTCCACCCCGTCCCAGTCTTGGCCCCCACGCTGAGGGCTATGTCTGCTGGTGGGAACCATTGTGCCGTCGGCACCTTCTTCAGAACACAGCATCCGTGTGTCTGCCTGTGGCCGTGGCATGGCTTGTGGTGGGTTCTGAGCCACCACTTTTCATAGAGATTCTTGCACTTGGAAACCTGGGCCAGTCATTTGAGCTGGCCTAGGGTGGGTGCATGTCGGTGTGGACCGTGTTTAGTGTTGCAGGTGTATAAACCTGGTTTCTGTGGGCAAGTGAGCGGCTGAAGTCTGCACGGAGCCTCTCCGTGCCGTGTGAATTTCCAGTGACCAGCTGTTCTCATTCCTACCTGGCTCCTTTCTGCGCGATGGGTCACACACGCGTGAGAAGCCCCATGAGGACAGAGACGCTGCTTCCTGCGAGAGCAGTAGGGGATCAGAAAACGCTGCCCAGGGTTAGTGGTAGGGACCAAGCTGCAGGGGTGGGTGTGGGGAGGGCCTGCCCGGTGGGCGCAGACGCCTGGCCTCCGTGGGTGCGTGCATCGGAAGGTCGTCTAGCCTTTCCCTGCCCGGCTGGGCTGCAAATTAACTGCCCGTAACACTCGGGCCCGGCCCTGGTTAGTACCCGTGGGCTTTCCTCATGCCCCCCGTGAGCTCCAAGTAGCAGGTGCGAGGACGGATGGGGTCGGCCTGCCGTTCGGGTCTGACACCCTCAGCGCTGGCCTGACTGCTCTGAGTCGCCTGTTAACTAACCTCTCCCCAGGCTCGGTGACACCTCAGGTCCACTGCACCCGGCTGTCGAGCAGAGGGCCCGAGCTCAAGTTCTGGCTTTGTCACTCTGTCCCTTGCTGTCCTTGTGAGCCTGGGTGTGTCCTGAGGGCTCTCTGCACCGCAGACGGCCCTGCCAGCAGCCCAGCGCCACTCTGAAGACCTCAGACGGGCGGCTGCTCAGAGCCACCGCTCAGTGGGTGCAGCTCTTAGGGACACTGCCGGCTGGTTTCTTCCCCTGACTGGTGGAACCTCTCTGATCTGAGAGTCCTGGACACCCAGGGGTGACTTTACACACGAAGCCCTTTCAGGCAGTTTACCTCCCACCTTGGACTCCAGGAGGTAGTAGGACGATCTGCTGAAAGGTTCTGAGCTGAGCAGTCCGTCTGGCCTTCCCTGTCTTGCGGGCCCTTGCTCCTGTGGACAGAGGGGCTGCTGTGAGCTGGTGGCCTGCGGGGACGGCCCTCGGCCCTCGGGAGGGGCCGCACCAGCCCACACCTGTCCTCCCCGCAGGTTGCTGGGGCCTCTACTGTGCTCCAGCCCAGCTGACCTGAGACACCCTTTGGTGTGAGGAAACCTGTTTGTGTCAGAACTTAAATTGTTGAAATCAGCAATAGTTTTTTTGCTGTGGTGGTAAAATGTGCATAACATAAAACCTACCATTTTAACCAGTTTTAGGTGTACAGTTCACTGTTACACAACCATCACCACTGTCCGTGTCCGGAACTTTCTCATCTTCCCAAACTGAAACTCTGTCCCCACTACACGACTCCCCGCCCCCCGCCCCCAGGCCAGACACCCACCATCCGACTCTCTGTGGATCTGACACTCTGGGACCTCGTGTGAGTGGAGTTGGCAGTGTTTGTCCTGCTGTGTCTGGCTCGTGTCACTCAGCGTGATTCCTCGGGGCGCGCCGTGCTGCACCAAGTGTCAGGACGTCCTTCCTCTGCACAGCTGGGTCACCCCCCACCGTACCTGCGCATCTCATTTGGCTTATCCGTTCATCCGCTGGTGGACACCTGGTTGTCCTTGTGAACCGTGCCGTGAACAGGGAGCACGGACCCGCCTGGGACCCTGCTGTCGGCTCTCGTGGGCGCGCACCCAGAGCGCTCTTGCGGGGCTGCGTGAGTCGTTCGTTCTGAGCCAGGATGCACGGAGATTCCCCCAGCTCTCCCTGGCTCTCCTGCTGACTGGCAGGAGCAGTGTGGAAAGGACCAACAGTGTCCCGTCCACATTCTGCATCAGTGCTTGTGTCTCTTGGGCGGCGTCACGCAGAGGCGTGGGCCCTGCTGGGTGGACACTGATAAACTTACTTTCCAGCTCGTCTGGTGTGGTCCATGGCCCTTCTGTTTGCTTTTGGCTCTGTTTCAGCAGACGTCATAACGGTACGTTTTACATGGTTGTTTCAGCAACTTTCCAGTTGACTGTCTCGTGGGCAGCTCTGGGAAGGCCTCTGGTCCCCTGGGACGCCGTGCAGATGGGCCTGCTCCCGTTTGTCAACAGAAAAGAACCCAAACTCTGTCAAATCATCTGCAGAGGTTTATTCTGAGCTGAGCGTGTGTGACCCTGGCCTAGAGCCACGCCCAGGAAGCCTTGAGCAAGCGGACTCCGTGGTTGGGTCACAGTTTGGTTTTATACATTTCATAGAGACAGAAATTACCCGTAAAGTCATAGATCAATACATGGAAGGCGCACGCACGTTGGTTGGGTCCCAAAAGGCAGACTTCTTGAAGCAGGGGCTCACAGACTCTTTGACTTGTAATTGGTTAAAGAAATGAAGCTTTTTCTAAAGGCTTGGAATGTTTTAAGTAACCGGTGACCCGCAGGTGTGCTCTGAGCTTTGCCTTGTCCTGTTCATGGGTCACAGAGGACATCTCCCAGAAGGGATGAGCGTGGCAAGCCCTGTCCGACCTCCTCCTCCTGGCCAGCTACTCAGCTTCAGGGTGTTTCTGGGGTCCCCTTACCCAAGAGGGGGTCCATTCGTCGGCTGGGGAGCTTAAGCTTTTATTCTAGTTCACAGGTTCCTGCTGCGGCTCCGCCCCTGAAGGTCAGTGTCTCTGTGTGGCTCTGCTGCGATTGCAGGTGACAGGAGAGGGCATCGCTGGAATCAGCTCACTGTGGCCTCTGGAGCTCCCTTCCTCCCAGCGCCTAGCTAGGCTGCATGACTCATCTGGAGGTTGGCGGGGCCCCAGGCAGGCCGGAAGGCCCGGGCAGGGGACCGGCTGTAACAGAAGGGACAGAGCCTGGTCAGCCATGTGACCCGCTGGGACCTGGGAGGGAGGAGCCCAGTCGCCCCAGGCACAGGTGGTGCTCAGTGAGCAGGCCTGGGGGTGTGGTGAGGACATGCTCCTGAGCATGGCCCCAGCTGTAGGAATGCAGAGTTCACGGTATTCTGTAGGTGAGAACTACACATGCACACGCGTGTGCACACATTCACATACATGCACACACAGTACATTTTAGTGGGGTGAGCTTACAGCTCATCTGGCTCTCTGGATCCCGGCACTCCGTCTGCATCGTGGTGCTTTCATATTGAAAGGCACAGCTGGATCTGACAGGAGCTGGTGGCCACCCTTTGCAGCGCAGGGTGGGTAAATCGTGCGTTCTGGCTCCAGCGGGTCAGGCGAGGAAGCGTTGACCTGGAACACTCTGTTCAGTGTTTTCCGAGTGCCTGTCGTCTCAAAACTTCAGCCTGAGAGATGCTGCAGATGTCCTTGTGACAAGGAGCAATGTCCTTGTTAAGCAGAGGAGGGTCGTGTGTGCACGTGCTTTCTTTTACAACGTGCGGTCAACCCCGATTGGTTGATAGTGTTTTTAAAGATGCCGACAATTTTTTCCCCAGTAAACCTCTGAGCATCGCACTGTTCAGGTGCAGGACAAAGCTTTGTGGATAAAAAACACAAGTAAAGGCCGGCCGCGGTGGCTCACACCTATAGCCCCAGCTACTCAGGAGGCCGAGGCAGGAGGATAGCTTGAGGTCAGGAGTTTGAGACCAGCTTGAGCAAGAGCGAGACCCCGTCTCTACTGAAAATAGAAAGAAATTAGCTGGACAACTAAAAAGATATATAAAAAAAAGTTAGCTGGGCATGGTGGCGCATGCCTGTAGTCCCAGCTACTCAGGAGGCTGAGGCAGGTGGATTGCTTGAGCCCAGGAGTGTAAGTTTCTTGTGAGCTAGGCTGACGCCATGGCACTCTAGCCCGGGCAACAGAGTGAGACTCTGTCTCAAAAAAAAAAAAAAAAAGAACAAAGAAACACAAGTAAAATACCATCCTTGATCTGGGCTTAAGGTGCAAGGAGAGAAACATGTACATAACATCTGCGGTGCCGGGCAGCTGCTGTTTTGTACGTCAAAAGCCTTGGAAAGTGGGTGATTTTGTGGGGCTGAGCCTCGTACCTCACAGCTTGTGTGATGTGAGATTGCACAGGGCTCTTGGGAGGACTCTGGGGGCAGGCTGGGGGTTGGAAAGGGCTTGAGGAAGAAGAGAGACCTGGCCCAGCCTGGAGAAATGACATGAGATTCTCACCTAGGGGTTTGCAGACACAATTAGCTTGAGCTGAAAATGTATTTTGGGAAAAGTGAAATGACCGTAGGAAACCGGTGCTGGGAAGGAAATTGGCTTTTTGATGATCTCCAGGATGTCTGGCTCAGATCGCGGTTGTGCTCCGTGGAGAGGTTGGACAGCTGTGGTTGTGAGCTGGGGCACGAAGTTATATGTGCTACGTGCTGACGACCGGCCCACGGAAGACGTTCTCTTGGTGCCCACAGAAGACGTTCTTTAATAATTTGGTAGATTCTGGAATTGCAGCTTCTGGTTCTTGTGTAGTTCCCAAAGCATGTGTAATTGTCTCTGGAGATTCGTTGCTTTTCCTCGTAGGCCGTTTAATGTTGCAGAAAACAGCCGTGAGAACAGGTGATTGCCGCAGTGTGCTGCATTACAGAAAGGCAGGGCGTTTAGAGAACTGCTTTGCTTTGTTAATCTTGTCTTTGTGGTTTTATGAGTCCCGATTGAGACATTCTCAAAAGGTGAACATGTTGTTTGTGGAAATGGCACGGGCAGTGTGGTTATAAATGATTAACTTCCCATTTTTACCTTTCCTGAGTTCTCAGCATCTTTTTTCCTTGGCTGTGCATATCATTCAGGAAGCTGGCAGGCATTCCAGGTTTATTTTAGCCAACGTGTTCAGAGCACATGAACTTACAAACGCCCAGGTACGGGCTGGTGTGTTTCTAGTTAATATTGGAAGCGCGGCCCATGTTCTGCCCACGTCGCTGCCAAGTGTGTGGGGAGCTGTCACAGGTGGGGCTGGGCTGGGCGGGCACAGGGCTCCGCTCTCCAGGCCTCACCCGAGAAGGGGCGTGGAGGGATCCCCCCGCGCCAGAGCCTGCTCTGACCCAAGGCTCCTAGATGGACCGTTCTAATTGCCCGGACTGTTTTCTCTTTTAATTAAAATGAATGTGGCATATTACCTGAAACCAGGAGTGAGGATTCTGAGCAGCTGGAGGGACGTGCTCGGGCGCGTGGAAACTGCCTGCAGAGCCGGGGCCATCGGGTCCTGCGGGCCCTCCCCCGACCCTCCATCTCTGCAGGCAGAGCCTCTTCTGCATACTGAGTGGTCTGGTGATGTTGTCCCTGTTTTATCAGAAAGTGGGTTTTCTACTTACCTACGTGCTTTGCAGTATGTGCTCTATGATTAAGGTGTTATTTGAAGAAAGCCACATTCTCCTCTGAGGAGTGTTTGACGTTATAGTCAAAGGAGAACACGGTTAGTCCCCAGAGCGTGGCTGTCTGTTCTCAGCTGTGCTGGGGCTCACCCTGGCTGCCGGTTTTCACTTTGAACTATTCCCACCGTGTGGCGGTCTCCCCCTCCCTCTTGCCTTGCCTGCTTCTGGGTTAGGATCCTGCCCATCCGTCCAGGACGGGCAAACATGCCCTGTTCCCTGCGGGAGCCCCTGTGATCCCTGCTGCTGTCTGGCTTCTCTGGGGGTGCCCGGTCGTTGACCCAGGATTCGGACGGAGCTCTTGCCGTCCGGCCCACGGCCGGCAGGGGCCCTGCGGGTCTGCGGGAGGCATCATGCAGTGTGCCCGTCTCCCTGAGCGCTTGCCAGCAGGTGCACCCGGCAGGGATTGATGCCCTCAGCTGTCTTCGGGGTTTGGGACATCAGTACAGATGTGATTTTTTCCTGAACGTTTTGATCTGCAGTGGGTCGCAGAGGCTGGCTATGCGAGGTCACTGAAGTACGACAGTTACACCCTAAAGTGACTTTTCCTGTAAAAGTAATTATTTTAAACTCCAGATTTAAAACTGTAGTTTGGTAGGCTTCATCTTCACTTCAAGAGACATTTAAGCATTTTCTTAACGCGTTGATGACTCTTGGGTGAAGGTGACGAGGAAGGTCCTTGTGCAGTTCTGAAACCAGGGCCTGTGTGGTCCAACTTGGGCTGGTGGTTTTGGTGACAGATTCAGGAGCTGAACTGGGATATTATGAGGGAAGGTGTTTTGTTTTGTTTTTTAAATCAAAAGGGCCAATTTGAAGATTCAACACATTTTTGGCCTTAGTTTTATCAGGTATTAAATATGAAATACCCACCTTCTGTGTGGCCTGTAGAACAGCCAGTACTGGAGCACCCAGCAGGGCAGCTGTCACGCCCACCTGAGGCAGGTACCATGATCCAGGAACAAACGTGGGACAGCTAAGGACATGGAGCGTGGCGGGGACGGCCCGTGGTTCTGGGGTCTGCCTGGGCCGCTGCACTGGGACCTGGGGAGGTTCCTGTGGCTTCTGTGTGGACCGGCGGCATGCAGGCCACGCTCCCAGGCAGGGGGTGGCAGCTGGCCCAGGCCCTTCACACACTGAGGACAGGAGGGGCCGTGGACATTTAAATAACACAAAATATAAGCAGCTTCTTAAGGAAGAAAAATCATTCACATGGAAGAAGAAAAACATCACCTTTGGGTTTCAGTTTCCAGATGCAATTGAAGGTTCAACTGATGACACTTCACAGCACAAATGAAGGATTTCACTTCACGCTCCGAGGAGAGAAAGGTCACATCCTGTCCTCGGTGTTCCATGGCCGCACCCAAGACCCAGGTGGGGGAGGGAAGGGAAAGAGCAGCGCCAGGCCTGGAGCGGCTGCAGGCAGGCATCTGGGCCAGGGCTTGGGTTATGGGCACCCCGGCCTTGGCGGTGTGGGGTGTCCACAGCACCCTGGACTGTGCCCACTCCAGGCCCGGACTGCACCGCAGCGCGGAAACCCACAGTGCGGAAACCTCCAGACATGGCCCAGTGCCCCAGGTGGCAAAGCCACCCCTGGTTATAACCCCTGGTCTCTAGTAAGAAATAAAGTCCAGCCACAGATTCACTCTCCAGGGGTGTCTTGTGTTGCCGGATTAGCGGACCCCACACCGGCCTGACTGTCAGTCGCCGAAGACGTGCTGACACTAGCTGACCTGGAGACTCCCGGTTAAAAGAAAGGAATCGGTTCATGCTCAGCAGAGAGAGGCTCCTCCAGATGTCAGCCGGGCGGGTGGAGGCAGGTCCCCGGGACCTCCAGCTGGGCAGTCGCGATCACGTCTCCTCAGCGCAGCGTACCCGTGCAGTAGAACACAGGCTGTCTTTATCCTCACCTGTCCCTCCACAACTTCAAGGTGTGCCAGGTTCCTTAAGCCAGGATTTCATTTCTCACTGTTTTCATAATAAATATTTTAGGACTTTAAAAATATCTGGACACTTTCTCATGTAAATCTTGAAGTTAGTATGTGTTTTATGATAAGTAATTTGTGACTAGTTTATTTTAACACCACCAAGAAACACTAGTACTTACAGCTCATTTGCCTGTTTTATCTGTCGGGGGTCAGGGATGTCTTTTATGACTGTATCCCCAATGCCCAGTGCGGGGAAGGAGTCCAGGATTTGAACTGAACTGAGTGCAGAATTCTGCGGGTGCCAGGTGGGCCAGATGGCTTTCTGGGCAGGCACTGCCCGCTGTCAGCCCTCCCTGACATCCCGCTGGCGGCTCGCCCACCGTGTGCAGCTCACCACCCACGGGCTGTGTGGGCCTCTCTCAGTGGGTCTCGGAGCTACATCAGAATAAATGACTTTTATTTTGACTTTGAAACCTTGCGTGCCGATATCTGAATATGAATCTTTTCTTAGACATACATGTACATTTAGAGAAGTTTTTGCAGTGAGAATGCATTGTTTTGCAGTCCAACTTCTGTATCGTTTTATGTGTATTGCTGTAAACATAGATACGAAATGGCACAATGTAGTAACTGTGCACATATTTGTGTGTTAGTGCCGAATATCAGTGCTTCAAGTCCTGAGTGCTTAAACAGTCGAGACTTCATCACGGGTTGCCCTGTTTGTTTAGCTATTCATGCAGACCCCCGCATTTGGGTGACATGTGACTTAGAAGACAGGAGGCATCTTCCTCTGCTGCTGGGACGTGACTTGTGGGCCCAGCCCCTCCTTGGACAAGGGTCCCCTATGGGGAGCCGGCGACACCAGGCCCAGCCCTCGCGGGGACATCACCTGCCATCCCGGCAGGATGCGCGTGTTTCTCTCTTGTTGGCAGGATAAGTGTGCCGTCTTGGGCATGGCGTAAAAACGTAACCTGCAGATATTCAGCTCAGTCTGCGATGCCACTCGGGAATGTCGCGTCAGCCCCCACGGAGGACGGTGACCTGCCACTCTTTAAACCTCGTCCATCAGCCCCAGAGGGAAGCTCCGTGCACGTCTGGGAGCCGCACCTCGGAGCCCACCGGAGGCCTCTGCTCAGGGTCTGGGTTCCTCCCGATCTCGATTTCCCTGTTTCTTCCTAACCGCGTTCCGGAACGCCCACGCCATCCTGGCACGCCGCATCCTTCCGACACACTTCGGGGCCAGATGCAGAAGGAAGAGCAAACACCGTCTCACCAGGGTGGGGCGGCGGGTGCTCAGCAGACGTGGCCCGCCCGCCTGGCAGAGCTCTGAACCCAGGAGGGAAGGTCAAGGTCAGGTTACCCTTGGCGGGAGCACGCCCGCACCGAGAAGCGCCCCCGCCTGCGCCCGCCGGACACCGGGGTGGGGGGCGAGTCGCCGCTCATCCGGGGCTTGGGAGGGCCCTGCCGCCCTGGGGCTCGCGCCGCGCATCGCAGGGTCGGCGCCGCCGTTCCTGGGCTCCCGCCGCGCACGCCCGCTAGAGGGCAGCGCCGCCCGGGCCGGTCCCGCGGGGAAGGTTCGTGAACGCGCACGTGGCGCCGCGCACGCGTGTCTGGGGCACGGCGGCCGCGCGTGGAGCGTCCTCGGGGCAGATTTGCGTAGAGAAGATGGCGGTCCTGCCAGGCTGGCTTTGCTGGGGAGTCCATGCGGCCCGGAGCAGGGCTTCTCCGCTGCTCCCGCGCGCCTTCCGCCGGCGGAGCCCCGGGGAGGGGGCCGGTTCAGCCACGTCGCGGCGTCTGCGTGGGGACAGGCCGGGCCGCAGGACCCGCGGGCCGGTTCCCGCACCGAGCACGGGGGAGGCCCATGGCTTCCCGTTCCGCCTCCTGGGGAGGACGCGCCTCAGGGACCCCCGGAGCAGCCCGGGGGGGCGGCCTGGCGGTGAGGCGGGCAGTGCGGGGTGCACCTTCCGGAAGTCTGCACGGGCCCGGGGTGGGGGCCAGGAGCTGGGGGCACGTGCTGGGGCCAAGGGCTGCAGCGTGGCCACCAGAAACTGCGTGGGAGACGCCGCCGGGCCCCTCACAG
>RJWJ010049843.1:0-10211 GCA_004363605.1 Indri indri | reverse complement strand
CTCTGCAGCATTAGCAGTGTTTATAATGCTGCCTATGTTTAAAACCCTGCAGTTCTCTTGGCTACCTCCTCCAAATAAGTATTTGGAATCAACTCAGCAAACACTGACGCACCTGTGAGCTTGGTGGTAAGGCTTCTTCAAAACATTTTATGGCTCACACTTGCAAGTTTCTTCCCTGGTGCTAAGTCATTCTTGGAGTCCTAAATGGGTGAGACACTTCAAAAAATATTTAATTCTTTCAAGCTGATAGGTGAGCAATATGTGCCCAATTAATCAGTGCTAACATCTTTTAAGCTCCTACTATATTCCAGGTATCCTGTTAGTCATATTAAAATCCATGTCCTCTAATCCTAACGATATTATGAGGAAGATGAGAACATTAGTAAGACTTGGGAATGGTAAGTAATTTGCCCAAGGACACACAGCTATGGAGTGGTAAATTCAGAATTCAGATGCAGACCTTCCTGCACTGAAGCCATGCTTGCACCTTGCGGCTCACTGTTGAGTGACTGGAGTTCAACTTGTATTAATTTTCAGATCACTATGTAGAAGTAAAAAATGTTTAATCCAGAGACCTGAAACAATAGGTTCCTTAACAGAAAAAAAAGTAGAAGAATTGTATCAAACGATGATATGTCTCTAGTATCTAACCTTCTAGTATCAAATTTCACCTTGACCTTAGCTAGAATACAATAATTTCTGTTCCTACATTTATAAACTTGCCATGCCCCTTTCTTGAACTGTGTGATGAATATCTACAGTTTCTTGAGGAAGGCGATGCCTTCCCCTGACTTCATCGTGGCTTGTGCTAAGTGGCTGCCTTACATGGCCCTGCTGAGGCACCTCTGTGACTCTGATCCCTAGCATGACCCACGGCAGAACATCACTGCGTTGGCCTGACTTTGCCTGTGACCACACGTATAGCACCGCCTCCTGCCTGTTAGAACATAAGGTTTTTACTTTGCTGCTTTGTTTTACAATTGTAATTTTTTACTAAAGCCCCAGTGTTTTTTGGAGGAAATCTGTACAATTTCTTTTCTGTTCATGTAGAAATCTTTGTAAGCAAAGAATTCCACCAATACAATTGCTGCATTCCAGACAGATATACCACTTGCTACAAAATTTCTCCATATAAATATTTCTCTGTCTTCACTTATCTCTGACCAAAGTGTATTTTTCTCATCTTTGTTAGGTTTAACCTGTGCTTCAATCTAATAATCTGTTTTGATCACTTTCACATAAAAGAAGATGTTTTAATAAATATTCAATAATATGTTAAGGGCTGAATAAGAGGAGATGTTAAAAGATTTCATGGCAAATTCTACTATTTCAAGATGTATTTACTGTATCTTTGCACTTGCAAACATTTTTACATGCTAATAAATTCTGCATTAAGATATTACCAATGAAACAAATCCTGAAAATAGGGTAAAGTACATCAAACTGAAAAGTTACTGGACTTTTATTGAGGACTCGTGCTATGACTTTTAAAAATTTGTTTGCCTATCTGGTTAGACCTTCAAAAAGAGGGACCCAGACAAAACCATCAGGCCGGTAATCTGAGCTACGTGACAAGCTCTCCATATGGACCTATATTAGCTACTAATAGCTATTAGCTCAGGAAAGGATGAAGTCATCACAAAACACTCTGCTCAGCATGTTCCTCTCTGTTTTATGACCGTGCTGAGTCTAATGTGAATAATGATACAGCTTCTGTCTCCAAGGCCCTTCCTCCAAGGAGCCCAAAGTGCCATACAGATGTTTTCTAATTGATTTTCATCTCCCTCATGCAGTGTTTTGAAGGCACCAGAGGGAAGTGGTGCAATCCAGGCGATTCAAAGTCTGTGGGCAGACCCAGCTCACCCTCGTTGCTCAACTCAAGCTTGGCCCCAGCCAGGCCACGATTATTTCCCTTCTTCACTTTCTTCTCCTCAACCAAAAGAGGCTTAGCCAATGAGAAGCTCCAATTCATTATACAGTGTAGGAGTATTATATGCCTTCAATTTGTTCAGTTCTCAAAAACATTTTAAATTTCTTTTTTATCTGTACATATTCATGGGTGTTCTCAAAAACTTTTTTAAATGGCCGGTGTTTCCATTTAACACTGGATTTGTTTCACTGGTAATATCTTAGTGCAGAACTCATTTGGAGGGTTATCATGGTTAAGGGTTTCTCTACTTGGAAAAGTTTCCCCACCACTGTTCAGCTTGCTTTCTTTGTATCTGTAACACCATGGACAGTGGTGAACATTGAAGCTCCATGAGCAACGAAAAATAAAAGGGGGGAGGGAGAAAATCGTAAAAATACCAAAGGAAATGCTTCCTTGACTTTAGTCAGCTTAAAAATATATATACTTTGAAACCTTTAAGAACAAGTCAAAAGAAAAAAAGCCTGAACAATTGGGTTTTACTGAAACGGGGATACAGATCAGTAAGAATCTTCAAGCGTGGCCTGCTATTGAAGAGAGAACTACTGAAGCCTAAGGTCCAGTGTCTCCACACATCAGCTGTTACCCATTTATAACCCAGTTTCTACTTTCCTCAGAAGCCTGCGTCAGACTTGATCCAAGAGGCCACGCAATCTTTGAAAGGAGACCACAGAGCCCTCTGTCATTCTCAATATCCTATATCAGGGTTTCTCAGCACCAGCACTATTGACATTTTGGACCAGATAATTCTTGGTTGCCAGGGGGTGTCCTGTGCGTTATGGGATGTTGAGTACCATCCCTGGTGTTCATCCACTAGATAGTAGTAGCCCCCTCCTGAGTCATGGTGATCGAAAACATCTCGAGACATTGCCAAATGTCCCCTGTGGGGCAAAATTGTCCCTGGTTGAGAACCACTGTCCTATGTCTACAACTATGAAGAGTTTTTAAAACTAAATTTCTTCCAAGAGTTAGTTATTGTCAAATGTTACCAAGAATGCCATTGTTCCCTATGCAATGAACTGGAATATCAAAAGATACTCAAGAGGCTCCCACATCAAAAACACTTATGCATCCAATAGCAGAAAACTGCTTTGAAAGAAATACCTGCCTTGAATGCCTTTTCCAGGGAAAATTAAAGAAGGTTTTTCAAGCTAACACTCTTGGTTCATTACCTAAGGTTTTAGAGGTTAAGAATGTTTCTCCCCCTGCCCACTTTCTAACCCTAATCATAGGTGTCATTAACTAATAATCGATTTTAAGATGAATTGCTTTGCCTTAAAAATGCATTGGGATTATAGGATGGCTAGTGATTAACTGAACACATTGACACACATTATAAACAGGTTACCACTACTAACAATTACCTGTTCATGACGAAATTATAGATTTCCAGTTAAAGAGTAAATTCAAATTTTTTCACATTTTCACATTTTTCACTGTTGGAAATTATTTTATAAAATAAGTAATCCATCACTGAGAGCTCTTTAATGTGGCTTGATTTATTTGTTTTACAAGCAGTGATGGTATAATTGACTGTTACAAGTATTTATTTATCATTTTCTTTTCTTTGAAATGACGAGCTGTAGCAAAAGCGCAGTCCCAATTAATCGAATAAGGTAGGTGCAGACAGACCTATCATTTATAGCAAAAACAACAAAGGTGGCATTTTCCAAGAGAAGTCACCTGGCAGGACACTTCTGGTGCAAATATTTTGGTGCTGCATTAGTAAGAATATACAACTGTGCGCAGCAAATCAAACATAACCCTGCAAGAAATAATGGGACTGCAGGGGACATTTATTCTGTATGTTAAAGCAGGATAAAAGAAAGACTTCAAGAGCCTGGGAGTTGAAGCCAAGAGCCTTAATAGAAAGCCTGCAGCGAGGGAAGTATCAGCGATGTGCTGGAGAAGTCAGGAATCACATCCTTTATTTCTGTTCTCAGACTTTCAATACTCTAATTTTATACCGCCTCAAATAGTGTGATGTGATAAAAATAGCGCTGGATTTGGAGTAAAAAGGCAGTGAGGGCCTTACTAGGACAGAGCCCTGTCTGAGCTCTACATGTTTCATGGTTAATGGAGTCCCCTCACACGGCAGTCCCCAACATTTTTGGCACCAGCGACTGGTTTCATGGAAAATAATTTTTCCACAGAGGGGTGGGTGGGGGGTGGGGAGCTCTATGGCCCAGTCCCTAACAGGCCAAAGATCCACGGATCAGGGGCTGGGGACCGCAGCCCTCACAGACTGTGAACTAAACAGTTTCTGCAATTCAGGAAACAGATAATAAAGCAATACCTTTTCCAGGTGCTCTGCCCACGTTACTTTGCAATCCTTATCTTACCTGACCTCAACAACTGCCTGGTCTAGTTGCATTAGGACACAAAGGTCATGTTTGTGTGACCTCTCCAGGCCTGAGAGGGGCAAGGACGGAGCTCAACCTATAGGAAAGGCCACCCATCTCGAGCTAGGGAAAGGAGCAGAACCAGGGCAAGGGGAGTAAACACTGGGACGGCCCCTCCACCCACCCTGGGCCCAGGGCCTCCCACTGGCTGCACCCGTCCAAAAGTCAGAGGGACATTGAGCCAAGGGGATGCTGTCAGCGGAGGCCACCCCACCAGGACCACCTGGCCACCACTGCCACCCAGAAACGTCACCAGGGTGCTTTTCAAACTCTTCTGCCTTCCCAGATGGGTTCGCTACTTCTCCTTCCCATGCCATTGGCTTCCGAACGACCCCCAGGTCCAGGGCTGACTGTGTGATCCCATGGTGGCACGGCCTGCACTTGGCACATGGGACAGGGAAACCTCACGTTCGGCTCACGTGGAGAACCTACAGTCACACTTCTGTCACCATCTGAGCATTTACTGAACCAGGTTGTAATTGGAAGGATGGATCCTTTAACAAACAAAAAAAAAAAAACACCTTTGTGGAAATCTTCACACATGCCCCTCTGAAAGCATCACTAGACCACGCTATTATTATAAAAACTAGTTCAGTCTATAACATTGTGTTTGCAGGAATATTCTGAGAAGCAGGTGTCAAGATGGGATTAAATGGGCAAGGATTTCATTAGGAAAAGTGCCTGTGTGCAAAAGAAATGGGGAGGGAGGCAGAAAGCCGTTAGACCACAGTGCAACTCTGACCTCACGTAAAGAGGAGGAAAGATTGGGTGGAAGTGCCCTACACTGCTGTCCCGGAAGCTTGCAGGACTCGCTGAGGAATCCCTGAGGAATCCTTGAGCTAAAGTCAGCCACCCAAGGAGCCTGTGTCTCTCAGGATCAGATCTGCTTTAGTGTCCCCAAGCAGTCCAAGGCAGGTGTGGCCTCAAAGGAAACACTGATGGATTGGAAGTGCAGCAGCAGGGCCCTTGGTCAGTTATGCCCCATGCAGTGCTTGTCAGTCAGAAGCATTCTCACGGACACCACACCTCTGCTTTAAACTCTGCAGTCTAAGCAATTGTCCAAGTGTATTGGGAGAAGGGGTATGCAGATTAGTACTCTAATTGGGCATATGCATTTCAAACAGAGGTGGTTAGTTAGCAGCTGAAAGATTCTCATCAAAGCCCTCACTGTGGAAGGTACCACAAACCTTCAATTATCTTCATCTTAAACCACCAGAGGTTGCAATGTATATGTTACAGAGCCTACCAGGATTGACTCAAAAGCCAGATTAGTACGTTATTATGCCTTCTTGATAATTATTGGTCATGTTGTAACATTTGTCCTGAGATTTACTGGCGTTATAGCATAAACAGAGCAAGGAGGTTAAAAAGGAAAAAACTTTACCCCCCACCTATCTTCCAACCAATAGATGCTACAGAAGCTACCAATACTTTACAAAAAGGGATATATTGTGCTCATGGATTGGAAGACTCAACATTACTAAAATGTCAATTCTTCCCAAATTGGTCTGTAGATTCAGCACAATCCCAATCATTCTCCCGGCAAGCTGTCTTGTAGATATAGATAAGCGGATTCTAAAATTTACACAGGAAGGCAATGGAATTAAAATAGCCAAAAAGGTTTTCTGAAAAGAAGAAAAAAAGAGAAAATCAGAGGACCCACACTATGTGATTCCAAGATTTACTCTGAAGCCTCAGTAAAGACAGCGCAGCTTTAGTGAAAGGATGGACAAACAAATCAATGGGGTGGCACTGAGGTACACAAAAAAACAGTCAAATGATTTGTGACAAAGGTAAAAAAAAATGCAATTCCATGAAGAAATGATAGTCTTTTCAACAAATGATACTGGAACAACTGGACAACCTTATGTAAAATATGAACTTCTATCCATATTTCACACCTTATGCACAAATTAACCCAAAATGGACAAGAGACAAAAATGCTAAAAACCATAAAACTTCTATAAGAAAATATAGTAGAAAATCTACATGACCTCGATTTAAGTGGAGAGTTTTTATATGCAACGTCAAAAATATGGCTCATAAAAGAAAAAATTGATAAATTGGATTTTGAAGAATAACATCTATTGGATGTTGGGCAGGGAGCAGGGGGAGTGGGAGGGGGGAGGGGGAGGAGGGGACTGGTATTTGCATACACAAAGAGTGCAATGCGCACCATCCAAGGGATGGGCACACTTGAAACTCGGACTTAGCGGGGAGTGGGGAGGCAAGGGCAACATACATAACCTAAAGTTCTGTACCCCCATAATATGCTGAAATTAAAAAAAAAAAAACTTTTGCTCTGTAAAAGATACAATCTAAAGAATGAAAAGACAAGCCAAAGACTGGAAGAAAATATTTACAAATCACATTTCTGGCAAAGGACTTTCAGCCAGACTGTACAAAGAGCTCCTAATTTCAACAATAAGAAATAAAATCATTCATTTTTTTAAATGGGCAAAGAATTTAAACAGACTTTAACAAAGAAGATATATGGGTGGCAAATAAGCATATTTAAAGATGCTCAATATCATTAATCATCAGGAAAATGCAAATTTAAACCACAATGAAACACCAAAATATATCTATTAGATAGAAACATATCTATCTATCTGAAAAATACACCAACAACAAATCCCAAGATTTGGCAAAGATATAGGAACCAAAACTGGAACTCTTTTATATTGCTGATAGAATGTGAAATAGTTAAAACATCTTAGAAAATAATTTGTCAGTTTTTTATGGAATTAAACAATATAATTACCTATGTGACCCAGCAATCCCATTTCTAGGTATTTACTTAAGAGAAATGAAAATTTATATTCACACAAAAACCTGCAATACATGAATATTAATAGCTGTTTTATTCACAATTACCAATAACTAAAAGCAATCTAGATGTCCTTCAACCTGTGAATGGATAAACAGACTATGACATATTAATACAAGGAGAGATTATGATACAGTTCTGAGAGGGAGAGAAACATCATTCAGTCTTTCACTATTTAGTGTGATGTTAGCATATGTTGGTGCTTTATAGATACCTGTTATTCGGTTTAAAAAATTCCCTTTTATTCTTAGTTTTCTGAGAGTTTTATTTTTATCATGAATGAATAAATTTAATTTTGAATTGACTCAAGTTTCATCAAATCCTTTTCCCACATCTATTGAAATTATTAATTTTTTTTCTTTAGTCTGTTAATGTGGCAAATCACATTAATCAATTTTGAATGGTTGGGCCAGCCATGGTGGTTCATGCCTGTAATCCCAAAACTTTGGGATGCCAAGGTGGGAGGATCTCTTGAGCCAGGAACTCAAGGCTGCAGTTAGCTATGATGATACTACTGCACTCTTGCCTGGATAACAGAGTGAGACCTTGTCTCAAAAAAAAGAAAAAGAAAAAGAAAGAAAAAAAATCAAGTTGTCAAGTAATAACTATGGCATTATCCCATTTTTGGCTGGATGTGGTGGCACATGCCTGTAATCCTAGCACTTTGGGAGGCCAAGGTGGGAGGATTGCTTGAGGCCAGGAGTTTGAGACCAGACTGAGCAAGAGGAAGACCCCATCTCTACAAAAAATAGAAAAATTAGCCAGGCATGGTAATGTGTGCCTATAGTCCCAGGTACTCAAGAAGTTGAGGCAGGAGAATTGCTTGAGCCCAGAAGTTTAAGGTCTCAGTGAGCTGTGATGGCGCACCACTGCACTCTAACCCAGGCAAGAGAGCAAGACCTTGTCTCAAAAATAAATAAATAAATAATTGAATAAATTTTGAATGTTTGAAGCAGCCTTGCATTCTTGAGATAAACCATGCTTTGACCATGTTGTAGTATTATTCTTTTTATATATTGTTGGATTCAAATTGCTAATACTTTGTTAAGGATTGTTGCGTCTATGATAATGAGGAATATTTGTTTCTAGTTTTCTTGTAATGTTTTTGTCTGGTTTTAGAATCAGGGTAAATACTGTCCTCATAAAATTCATTGAGAAGTATACTTCTATTTTCTAGAAGGGTTGTATAGAATTGGTAGAATTTTTTCCTTAAATGGTTGGTAGAATTCACCAGTGAAACTTTCTGAGCCTGGAATTTTTTGTTGTTGTTAGAAGGTTTCTAACTACAAATTCAATTTATTTAATAGTAATGGGACTGCTCATATTTCTTCTTGTCCTGATTATATATTTATTCTTGAGTTTTGTTAGTTTGTATCTTTCAAGAAATTGGTCCATTTCTTAAATTTAAGTTGTTAAACTTATGGGCATAATGTTGGTCATGTAATATTAGTACCTTTTAATGTCCATAGTGATGTGCCCTCTTTCATTCCCGATGTTTATAATTTCTGTTTTCTCTGCACCTCTGAATCAGTGATTGTCAACTTTTCAAAGAACCCGCTTTTTCATTGCTTCTCAGCCTTTTGGCTAAGATCAAGTGTAAAGAACCAGCTTTTGTTTTCTGTTATTTTCTTTATTGTTTTTCTGCTTTTGATTTTATTGATTTTAGTTTATAACTTTATATTTTTCTTATTTCTACTTGCTTTTGGGTTTAATTTGCTCTTCTTTCTGTAGTTTCTAGGATTGGAGGTCTGATGACTGATCTGTGACCTTTCTTTTCTAATATAAGCATTTAATGCTATAAAATTCCCACAGCACTGCTTCAGTTGCATCACACAGATGTGATAAACTGTCTTTTCATTAAGTTAAAAACAGTTTTAGTATTAATTTCCTTTGAGTTTTTTTTTTTTTTTTTTTTTTTTTTTTTTTTTTTTTTTTTTTTTTTTTTTTTGTTTGTTTTTTTTTTTTTTTTTTTTTTTTAAATTTTTTTTTTTTTTTTTTTTCTTTTAGTTTTTTTTTTTTTTTTTTTTTTTTTTTTTGTGAGACAGGGCCTTGCTCTGTTGCCAAGGCTAAGAGTGCAATGGTGTAATCACAGTTCTCTACACCCTGGAACTCCTGGGCTCAAGCTATCCCTCCTGCCTCGGCCTCCTTAGTTGCTGGGATTTTAGGCATGCACCACCATGTCCAGCTAATTTTTTCTGTTTTTTATAGAGATGGGGTCTTGCTCTTACTCAGGCTGGTCTTGAACTCCTGACTTCAAGCAATCCTCCTGCCTCGGCCTCCTGAGTTGCTGGGATTAGAGGTGTGAGCCACCACGCCAGTGCGAGATGTCTTTTTTAACTCATGAGTTATTCAGAAGTATGTTTTTAGCTTCCAAATACTTGGGAATTTTCCAGAATACCTTCTGTTATTGATTTCTCCTTTAATTATATTACAATTTGAGATCACTATGTATGATTTCTATTCCTTTAAATGTGTTAAGGTTTTTTAAGGCCCAGAATATGATCTACCTTGCTAAATGTCCCGCATGCTCTTGGAAAAATATATATTCTTCTGTCAAGTGGAATGTTCTATAAATGTCAACTAGGTCAAGTTAGTTGAGAGTGTTGTGTCGTCTTCATTATCCCTACTGACCTTCTGTCTACTTGTTCTCTCAGTTCCTGAGAGAGGAGTGTTGATGTCTCCAACCATAATTGTGGATTTGTCTATTATTCTTTTCAGTTCTACTGGTATTTGTTCCCCGTATTTTGAAGCCCTCTTGGCCAGTGCACACACCTTTAGGATTGCCGTGTCTTCTCGGAGAATTGACCATTTCATCACTAAGTAATGTCCCTCTTTATTCCTGATAATATTTCTTGTTGTGGAGTCTACCTTGTCTGATATTAGTATAGTTACTCCAGTTTTCTTATGGTTAATGTTTGCACCATATATATTTCCAACATTTTACTTTTAACCTATCATACCTTTATATTTGAAGTGGGTGTCTTGTAGACAGCATAAACTTCAGTCTTGCTTTTTTTATCCAATCTGATGCTCACTGTCTTTCAACTGGTGC
>RJWJ010049842.1:0-10106 GCA_004363605.1 Indri indri | reverse complement strand
TTTTAAATTAAACTATTAGCTACATTTGGCCGGGCGCGGTGGCTCAGACCTGTAATCCTAGCACTCTGGGAGGCCGAGGCGGGCGGATCGTTTGAGTTCAGGAGTTCGAGACCAGCCTGAGCAAGAGCGAGACCCCATCTCTACTAAAAAAAAAAAAAAAAATAGAAATTAGCTGGACAACTAAAAATATATATAAAAAATTAGCCGGGCATGGTGGCACATGCCTGTAGTCCCAGCTATTTGGGAGGGTGAGGCAGGAGGATCACTTGAGCCCAGGAGTTTGAGGTTGCTGTGAGCCAGGCTGACGCCATGGCACTCTAGCCTGGGCAATAGAGTGAGACTCTGTCTCAAAAAAAAAAAAAAAGCTGTTAGCTACATTAGATAATTGAATCATAATTTGACCATTTACCAAAGGAAGCAGAAACAGACAACCTTTGAAACTACTGGAAGGTGAATCATCTCTCCTATTCAACAGGTTTAACTATGTGTGGATAGTTGTGGGTAGAAGAGAGTGATTTAAAAGGGCAGGTATTTCACTCAGTCACTCAACTATGACATTTAGCTGAAACAATTAGCTGAATTGTGTATTTAGCTGTTTCTTCCAACAACATAGTAACTTTGAATCTTGATGACTTTGGTAATAAGTATAGATTAGTAGGTTATTTCAGATAACCTAAAACATGGTAAACTTTAGCTATACTTTTATGTGGCCCCTCCCTTTTTAGAATTTAAAAATAAAATGAAAAGATATATTTTTCTATAGTTTTGAATGATTTCTCAATTCACAGTGATTTAGACTAAAGCAAGAGTGTTAAGTGCACTGTTATAAGCTGAACTACCAACTCGGAGGAGCCACTGGCAAGCCCATAAAACTGAAACTCAAAAAACCACGATTTATTGGGGGATGTTATGACACTTGAGAAGATGTTAAACAAGTGTTATTTCAATTATGATAAGGTTGGGGCGTATATTTAGAGTTTCATTGTATCCTAAATTGAAATTGTTTTCTTTTAGTGTATTCTCAAATTCTTAAATTATTCAGATTAAACTTTGTTCACAAGAGGTAATACAAAGGAAAGAACCATAGCTTCTCTTTTTTTTTTTTTTTTTTTAAGACAGAGTCTCTCTC
The DNA here is from genome assembly GCA_004363605.1 of Indri indri. Lineage (NCBI taxonomy): Eukaryota > Metazoa > Chordata > Mammalia > Primates > Indriidae > Indri > Indri indri. The sequence continues at coordinate 8,977 of RJWJ010049842.1, read as the reverse complement.
TGTTACCTGGGCTAGAGTGCCATGGCGTCAGCCTAGCTCACAGCAACCTCAAACTCCTGGGCCCAGGCGATCCTCCTGCCTCAGCCTCCCAAGTAGCTGGGACTACAGGCATGTGCCACCATGCCCGGCTAATTTTTTATATATATTTTTAGTTGTCCGATTAATTTCTTTCTAATTTTAGTAGAAACGGGGTCTCGCTCTTGCTCAGGCTGGTCTCGAACTCCTGAGCTCAAACGATCCGCCTACCTCAGCCTCCCAGAGTGCTAGGATTACAGGTGTGAGCCACCGTGCCTGGCTTATAGCTTCTCTTGTTCATCACGATCTCTGGTGTGTAGTGTAGGTCCTTATGTAATTGGCTGAGTGAATAAAAAATAAAAATATTTTACTTAAATTGTCTTTTTTTTTTTTTTTTTTTCCTTTGTAGAGACAGGGTCTTGCTTTGCTGCTCACACTGGTCTCGAATTCTTGGGCTCAAGTAGACATCCTGCCTTGGCCTCCCATGGTGCTGGGATTACAGGCATGAGCCACTATGCCTGGCCAAAATTTTAATTTTTAAAGATTGATTTTTATCTACCCTTAAAGGTAATACATACATAATATAATAAAAGCTATAATACAGTAGAAACTATTAGGATTGAAGTGGAACCTAGATTAACAATTTTTAAAAAATACTTTATTTGGAAATAATTTCAAATTTACAGACAAGTTGCAAGAATAAGAACAATTCAAAGAACACCCTTTACCCAGGTTTACCTATTGTTAACATTTTACCCCATTTGATTTATTATTTGCTCTTTCTCTTGTAAATTGTATACACTGTGATCCTTTGCTCCTGAATACTTCAGTGTGTATTCCCTAAGAGTAGGGATATATCTTGTATATATAATTTTTTTTTTTAAGAGATGGGGTGTTCTTACTCTGTTGCCCAGGCTGGAGTGCAGTGGTGTGATCATAGCTCACTGTAGCTTCGAACTCCTGGGCTCAGGTGATCCTTCTTCCTCAGCCTCTCTAGTAGCTAGGTGTGTGCCACTGTGCCCATGCCCAGCTAGTTGTTTTTTAAATCTTCTGTAGAGATGGGGTCTTGCTATGTCACTCAGGCTGATCTTGATCTCTTGGCCTCAAGCAACCCTCCTGCCTCAGCCTCACAAAGCACTAGGATTATAAATGTGAGCTACCATGCTTGGCCATGTAATACTGTTACATTACAGTTATCAACTTCAGTAAATCAATCTCTCCTTCCCCACCTCCCCATTCCAGAACAGAAAACTAAGACTGGGAGAGTTTAAGTGACTTGCCCATAGTAAGGTAGCTTCTAAGTAGAAAATCTAGCCTATTTTGCAAGTCAGATATTGATCCTGTTCCCTAATGTCATGCATAACCTTTTTTTCCTGATAAGCTAAATCATTTAGTAGTATAATATAGTAATAAAAATTTGTAGTTATTCTTTTAAACCAGATATAACCATCTTACAGCACTTCATCCATCTATAAAGGACTCTGGATCACCAGAATTGTTCTTGACATTATATTTATCTTAAACTTTTAGAAACATTAATGTTGTACTCTTTTGCATTATACAACAAAAAGTACTTGCCTCTGCTTAGTTTGCGTAGAATAAAGTTCTTGAATTTGAGTGTCTGCATCTTAAGGGGCTTTAGGCTGGTTTGGTTTAGGTTTTGATATGTCTAATTTTAAGGCAAGATAGCGTGGAGGAAGGAGGCTGTTAATTTACCAAATCTGACCCTAACAAACAGTGACCAGGTTACTGGCCTACAAAGGGTTGAGTCCAAAGGCATCATGAGGAATTCAAAGTTTAACCATGGGGCAGACTTCTTTCCAGTTTTGATTTTTTTGAACGTGTTCTTCCTCTGTTAGTGTTTACTAAAATGTGATCTACTCACTAAATACATCAGAATTAGATTGCTCGAAGTGCTTGTTCAAAATTACAGATTCCCAGACTCCACCACAGACATACTGAATCAGGGTATCTGGAGGTGAGACCTGGTAGCTGTATTTTAAGCCCACTTTCTTGATGTTTTTTTGTATTCTGCTTCTATCTACTTCTGTTACATAGATTTCCTTCATTTTCAGAGTTTTTCCATGTTCATGTTATAACTTATGGTTTCCTCCATTTTTGTATGTTTTTGATGGGAAGGTTTTTGTTTGCTTGGTTTTTTTTAAGTGAAAGATTCCTGTCTATATTACAAATGTCAAAAAGTATGAAAGGGTATATAAGGAACAACTCCTCCCGTCCTTCAATTTTAAAGCATTGTGCTATTCTAAGCCCTTTGTATGTATTCACTCATTCAGTTCCCCTAACAATCCAGTGAGGTGTAGGTACTATTATTATTCCCATTTCATAGAAGAGTGAAACAGGCCCAGAGAGGTTAAATCACTTTTTCAAAGTCACTTAGCTGGGAGGTGGTGGAGTTGTCTGAGAGTCTGCCTCTAGATTAGTGCTCTTAACCACCATCCTGTCTGCTGAGAGGATATAAGGATTAACTAGATTAATACATCTGAAGAGCTTGTTTTGGGAGAGCAGAGAGTTCATCTTCTGTAAGGTAGATGTTCCATGTGAACTCTAACAGCCTATCCTGCAGTTTCATTTAGGCCTGGTAGTTGGGTATCCTCACGTGATTTCAGACTAACCAGTTCCTCTCTAAACTGCACAGGCTTTTATCTGGAGAGTAGACTTCATGAGTTGGTGATGCTGAACAAGGAAATGGTAGCAACTGAAGTTTTTCCAGTATCTTGACCTTGGCTGTATTCTATTTACATGGGTAAATAGATATGGATATGTAGTAATTCTAACATTACATATCATTTGACTTAAATTATATTTATTGAATTAGTTTAATGATACGGTTATGGCCAGGAAACAATGATACAGTGTTTGCATGACCGGAAGTTTTTAACATCTTAAATAAATGATATCTTTGCTTTATTCCATTTAGTGGACTATTTGAACTTTATACAGACTATTTTTTAAATCATAGGGCCATCATGTAAGTCAGTTGTAAGAATTTAATGTGGAAAGTCGGTTCTTTCCCCTCTCTTACTGTTATCTGAAAGAATAAAGTAATCTGGGAATTCTGATGACTAAGTGCTTGAACTGAAGAACCTGTTGTTAGGCCTTGAGTTCTTTGCATGAAGTATCTTTAAAGTCAGGTAACATTTATTAAACTCTTACCATGTGCCTGGAACTGTGTATAGCCTAACAGATTTGATCCCCATAATAACATGATATAGTAAGTTTCATAGATGTTAAGTAATTTACTGAAGATTACACAGCTGATTAAGTAGTGAAGTCAGGATTCAAACCCAGATATGTCTGATTCCAAACTTTGTTACACCTTCTCTGACGGACGCTATAGAAAGTTTATACCAACTATTAATTATAACAGCTTATTATACTGATTCCAAACCTTGGTTTCAGCATGTGTTTAGCAAAATTTCTGAAGAAATAGGTAATAGAAACCAGGTGACTTTGTCCATTTATCTTGTTGATTTGTGACTTTTAAGTTAATCTAAATCAAAGCAAGCCATTTTGTGTATTCAGACAGCTAATTTAGATCGACAGAATCCACACTAAAGGTAAATGGGGTATTTAAGTTTTAAAGTTCATTCTTTCAGCAACACATTGCTCTGTATATTCCCTAGAAAATGTGTTGAGGAAAATAATTTAATGGTCTGGAACTCATTCTTACCTTCAGGTCCCATCTTCTCTCTTTCTTCCCCCAGTCATGATCACCCCTCACCCCTTAGTCTCATAAACACAAAGAAAGAGAAGAATGAAGTTAAAGCTCTCCTTAGGTGTTTAAAAATCTGACTAGTCCAAAGATTGATTAAACTAGGTTTTCTAAGTGAGCAGTTCCTTAATCTTGACTTAGTAAAATATTAAAATATTTATGGCATCTGCCATTGACCCCTCTTCTGCAATGTAGGAGTTAATCCAGCAGTTTCTGATTAAATACCAGTATTATGGAATTCAAGAATTACAACAGAGATCTGAAGCGGTGGTTGGGGTGGGGGGGCCGGGTGTGAGGCTAGTAGTGAGGAATGGTGAGTGTGTGAGAGGAACCCCAGGCAGCAAGTTAAAAAAAAAAATGCTCCTTTTATAAGAACAAAACCCAAATGAGTGCTAAGATTCTTTCATTATCTGGAAATTCATGACTATTCTGTCTCAGTGGGATTATTCCAGTGTTCTCTTTAATTATTTGGGTTTTCTAATTTTTAAGAGAACATTATAGGCATGTGTGTTTTTGTAATATGAAGTCATAATTTGGAAACTATTTATATAATCTGAATTAAAATCTTCTCTAGCATGTGTATGTTTATATGTATAATTTGTATCTATACATTTTAAAAAGAGCTTTATTAGATATAATTCATACACCATGTATAATTCACCCCTTTAAAATGTACAATTCAATGGGTTTTGGTATATTCATAAAGTTGTGCAACCATCATCAGAGATTAATTTTAGAACATTTTTATTACCACAAAAAGAAACTCTGTGCCCATTAGCAATCACTATCCCTCTCCCTGAACCCCTAGGCAATCACTAATCTGCTGTCTGTCTCTATAGATTTGCCTAGTTTGGACGTTTCATATAAATGGAATCATATGCATTTGTCCCTCAGCAACCTTGGGGGCATTGGTTCTAGGATTTCCTCCCATCCCCACCTCCCCATCCCCATCCCCGGATGCGCAAGTCCCTCGTCCGTGGATGTGGAGGGGCAACTGTAATGTGTAGTCTTTTGCAACTGGCTCCTTTTCACGTAGCGTGTTTTCAAAGTTTATTCAAGTTGTAATTTGTGTCAGTGCTACATTTCTTTTTATTGTTGAACATTGTTCTGGGCTGGGCGCGGTGGCTCATGCCTGTAATCCTAGCACTCTGGGAGGCCGAGGCGGGTGGATTGTTTGAGCTCAGGAGATCGAAACCAGCCTGAGCAAGAGCGAGACCCCGTCTCTACTAAAAATACAAAGAAATTAATTGGACAACTAAAAATATATAGAAAAAATTAGCTGAGCATGGTGGCGCATGCCTGTAGTCCCAGCTACTTGGGAAGCTGAGGCAGAAGGATTGCTTGAGCCCAGGAGTTTGAGGTTGCTGTGAGCTAGGATGACGCCACGGCAACTCTAGCCCAGGCAACACAGTGAGACTCTGTCTCATAAAAAAAAAAACAAAAACAACAACATTGTTCTGTATGGATATACCACATTTTATGCATTTTTAATTTTGCATTTAAAATTTAGTATTTCTGAGAGACTTCTGCTTCTGGGAAGAGAGTATATAGATGGTAGGTAGTTTCCTGGTTTTTTGCCTCATATATCCCTGACTTGGAGCTAAAGCAGCCAGCATCCTGGAAGCATCAGCAGGTACGAACAAAAAAAAAGCTCCGACAAAATTCTGCTCTCTCTAGCCAAAGAATCAGGAAAAGGGCAGCCTAAGCAAGACCAAAAAGTTTCAGACAATAACTGTCCTACTCCAACCACCACAGAAAAAACTGTGTCCCCACCCTCACCCAGGCCAGCAAAGGCTGAATGGGTGGCCTAGACTTCCATCCTCTGGTGGTGGTCTATAATTTAATGGATCTTTTACTGAAGGGCTTGGGTGGTCTCCAGTGTTTTGCTATTACAAACTATAATGCTTTAGTGTTCTTCCCTCTTACTTGTATCTTTGGATGTCTGTATTTAAGTGTTTCTGCAGAATAAATTTCCATATGTAAAATTTTGAGGCCAATAGCATACAATGGTGCCTTGAGAAATGGCAGTTAGATGGATAACATCAAACCATGGAAAGTTAAGAAGTGTATAGGAAGTGTTACATTTTCAGTCTACATTTTCTCTGTTGTTTAGACAGGGTGATTTTTATTTTTCTGTCTTCCAGTTCCCTGATTCTTTCCTCTGTTTTTTTATTTGTTTCAAGCTGTTCATAATTGTTGAAGTGTTTTTATTATGGCTGCTTTAGAATCTCTGTCCAGTAATTGTAACACCTCTGTCATCTTTGTGTGTCTATTAATTGCCTTTTTTCATTCAGTTTGATACGGTTCTTGGTATGACAAGTGATTTTCAATTGAAACCTGGATATTTTCCTGCTTAGAGACTCTATTCTGGATCTTGCTTAACCATTCTGTTTCTGACGCTCAGATAAGACTTCTCTAACACTGCTCCGATGAGGGGGTAAAGAGGGGAAAGAGAAGAGGGGACACACTACCTTGTTATAACCAGGTAGAGATAGAAGTCCAGGTACCTTACTCGGTCTCATCATTTTTAAATTTAATACTTCTGAGAGACTTTTGTTTCTGGGAAGATGGAATAGACGGTGGTGAGTTTCCTTGTTTTCTTGCCTCATGCATCCCAGACTTGGAGTGAAAGAAGTAAGCAACCAAGGTGTGGAGGTTCCTCATTACTGTTGGGAGTAGGTGGGGATTCCAGCTCCCCATGTGATCTCACTCATACCCCAGTAGAGGTGGCCTCATTTATTGCTGGTTGATGATCAAAGTCCTGACTCTCTGTTAGGCTTCCTCAGACCCCACCCCAGAGGCAGGGGTTGGGGGTGATGGTGGAATAAGGGGCTCTTGTTACCTACTGGCAGGGTTGAAGGCCTTGGTTCCCTCCTTGGCCTTCTCTGGCAACATACTGGTAGGGGTGTTACAGCCTCCAGAGGGTTGATTATAGTAAGTTGGGAATAAAATATACAAATTATAAAAAAGTTATATATAGCATTAATATATAAAAGTTATATATTAATTTTAAAAGAAAAAGGTAGTATGTACATGGAAAATAAAAATGCGCAAGTCCAGGCATGGTGGCTCGTGCCTGTAATCCCAGCTACTTGGGAGGCTGAGGCAGGAGGATTGCTTGAGGCTAGGAGTTTGAGACTAGCCAGGGCAACATAACAAGACCCCTATAAAAAAAAATATGCTGTTATTAATGACAAAAACAGGTGTTTACTATATGTCAAGCACTCTTCCTAATGCTTTACATAGGGTGGTATATGGCTAGACCACACTCGCCAGCCTCTCTTGCAGTTAGATGAAGCCATGTGATTAAGTTCTTTCCAGAAGAATGTGACAAGAAATGACAGGTAGAACTTCCGGGCTGGGGCATTTAAGATGTGCCTCCTCAAAAAATAAAATTTAAAAAAAAAAAATGTGGAAGAACAAGTAGCAGATTGCTGAATGGTTTGAGGGCAAGGGAACTCTGACTTTCTGTAGTGTTTCAGTTTTTATTTATTTTAAAAATGATGAGTATACATTCCTGTTAGAAGCAGCGAAAAAAGCAAAGTGTTTTTTAAAGGTATGCTTTTCTTAGATGCTTGTGTTAGTATGTTTTGTGCTGCTCTCAAGGAGATACCCAAAGCTGGGTAATTTATAATGATGAAAAGAGGTTTATTTGGCTTATGATTCTGCAGGCTGTACAAGAAGCATGGTGTCACCATCTGCTTCTGTTGAGGGCTTCAGGAAGTTTCCAATCAAGGTGGAAGGTGAATGGGGAGCAGGTGTGTCATGTGGTGAGAGCAGGAACAAGAGAAGGAGGAGACTCTTTTGAACAACCAGCTCTTACATGAACTAATAAAGAGCTCACCCATTATCTTGGGGAGGGCACCAAGCCATTCATGAGGGATGATCTGTCCCCCATGACCCAAACACCTCCCACCAGACCTTACTCCAACACTGGGGATCCAATTGCAGACTGAGATTTGGAGGGGCCAAACATCCAAACCATATCAATGCTATTACTAGATACCTATATGTTAATTTTTGTTGTTGTTAATACAAACTTGGGTGTAGAATAAAGGTATCATGACTCCCCAGTAGAGTACGCTTTCCACTGTATCACAGTGTCCTCAGTCAGTTGTAGCAAGAGGTTGCATTTAATGTAGTTCATACTAAATAGTAATTTTGATTCTATAACTTTGTTGAAATGGAATTTTATCAGTATAACTTGGATTAAAGGAGAAAATTTGTGATTTGTGACTTCCAGAAATCTAAATTTCTCCACAATTTTACTATACTTTTAAAAAATTTCATCTGACTAGTAGCTTGCAATTTTCTAATGCTGTTAAAACTTTGGAAAAACTTGTTTATGGTGCTGTTTCTTATTTGACTTGTCATCAGTTTCAGGAGAGTGATTAATAAAAAATGTTTTTTTTCAGGTCTGTTTTGAAGAGTGTAAATGCTTTTATTTGTGTGCATGGGAAGAAAAGTACTTATATGAGGATTGTGAGATACGTAAGAAGCTTCTAAAAGAGATGTAGATTGGGAAAATGTGCCAGAAAATTACAGGCAAATGAGGCAGTCGGTCTACTGTGAAAGGAAAGGACATTCGCATCCTGACCAAGTCTTCATGGTCCAGTTCGTGTCCTGAGATTCTGTCCGTGCTTGAGGATAAGCTCTGCAGACCGTTGTAGGAAATTATGGTGTGGCGGCTTCGATCTGTAGCCATTCCTTGTTCATCTCCAGCCTGCTTTTAGTTTAATGTGTTTCCATGTGCCTACATGAAACATCTTTATTATATCTTCTTTACCAATTTAATGATTTTAACACTGCTATGATAGGCAGCTTGATAAATTATAATTTTAAATTGTAATTAAATTTAGAGTAAGTAAATGGAATAGGATGAAGACCTTGAGTCACACTAATTCTTTGTCTACTGAACTACTGTTTCTTCAATAAGTCTCAAATTTAGAATACTTTTTCTTGTATTTGTATCTCTGCTGCTAAGCATGTTAAGGACAGGAGGAGAAAAAAAGCAAAACAATAATGATAAGAAAATTTGGGTATTTAAAGCCCCAACCTGGTGTGAAAATATTCATCATTAAGCTGTATGGAAAGGTAATGTGTTAATATTTTCTAATCTGTAGTAAACTCATTTGTCTGTTATCGATGTTGCATGCTATGAATGGGTGGCCAGCATCTTCAAAAAGGCAACTTTGAGGTGGGGCACAGTGGCTCACGCCTGTAATCCTA
>RJWJ010049841.1:0-10107 GCA_004363605.1 Indri indri | reverse complement strand
ATAGTGGCCCTCTTTGTCTTTCATTACTTTTGTTGATTTGAAAACTAAGTCGTCTGAGATCAAAACTGCTACACCAGCCTTATTTTTGCTTCCATTTGCTTGAAATATTGATTTCCACCCCTTTACCTTGAGTCTAAATGCATCCTTGCTGGTTAGATGCGTTTCCTGAAGACAGCAGATACCTGGCTTGTATTTTTTTTATCCATTGAGCCAATCTATGTCTCTTGAGAGGTGAGTTCAAGCCATTCACGTTTATTGAAAGAAGTGATAAATGGGGTAAATTGTTCATCAAACTGTTGAGTTGCTTTTTGTTGCTTTGTTTTCTCTCTTGGGCCATTGTGGATTCTAGCCTCTGATCTTTAGCTTTTGAGTGGTTTTACATTCGTGAGTGTTTATTGTGCTGGTCCTTATGTAATTCAGTTTTGAGTACTTCTTGGAGAGCTGGTCTTGTCTTGGTGAATTCCCACAGACTTTGTCTGAGAATGTCTTTATTTCTCCTTCATATATAAAACTTAGTTTTGCAGGGTACAGACCTCTAGGCTGGGCATGATTCTGTTTCAGAAGAGTGAGAATGGGGGCCCAGGCTCTTCTTGCTTGTAGGGTATCAGTTGAGAAGTCTGAAGTTATTCTGATAGGCTTTCCTTTGTATGTTACTTCTTTCTTTCACCTTACCGCTCGTAGAAGGGCCTCTTTAGTGGCTATTTTGGTCAATCTGATGACTGCGTGATGTGGTGTCTTTCTATTTGCATTGAATCTCCCTGGGGGCCACTGCACTTCTTGTATTTGTATATCTAGATTTTTAGCAAGGCCTGGGAAATTCTCCTCTATTAAATCTTCAAGGTTATCCAGCCCTTGCATGGTTTCTTCTTTGTTTTCCGGTAGACCGATCAATCACAGGTTAGGTTTTTTTAGATAGTCCTGCATTTCCTGTAAACTTGCTTCTGTTTTCTTTATTTTCTGCTCAATCTCTGCGACTGACTTATTCATTTGGAAGGAGCTGTCTTCAATGTCTGAGATTCTTTCTTCTGTTTGGTCTACCCTGTTCTTGAGGCTTTCCACAGTGTTTTGAAGTTCCCTGAATAAGCCCTTTATTTCCAGGAGTTCGGTTTGATTTTTCTTTAATATTTCAATTTCTTTAGTGAATTTGTCTTCCAAGTCCTGGATTTTTTTTGTGTTTTCCTTGTGATGGTTATCCATTTTTCCTTGCATATCATTGAGCTTACTTACAATCCATGTTTGGAATTCTTCTTCTGTCATTTTAGTATTTTGGACCTGGTTAGTGTTCATTGCTAGAGAGCTGGTGTTCTTCTTTGGGGGTGTGCTTTCCATTTGATTTTTCATACTTCCAGAAATCTTTCACTGGGTCCTTCCCATCTGGGTCCGCTGTTACTTTTGTTTTGTTCTGCCACTAGAGGGAGCCGCTAGTTTGTTGTCCAGGGTTCTCTTGATGGGAGGGGTTACTTTGGGAGCTTGTTTTGGTCCCTTGCTGGGGTTTTCATTCCCTAGTTGTGGGTTTCTCTGTTGGTAGCTGACCGGAGGCGGAAATGCAATCCTACTGGATGACCTGAACCGGTCTGGCAAGGAAAGTCACTGGGCTGTCAGCTATTGGTCAGTGCCAAGGCCCCAGGAACTGGCGCTTGTCGCAGAGGGGGAGAGGCGTTTTATGTCTCGCTGCTGCAAGCTCACAGGCTGTGCGAAAGACCCTGGCCGGGGGGGGGGTCTGGCTCACCCATCTGCCCAACACCCCAGCACCTTCAGCTTCCACAGGCGTCTTCCCCTCTCAGCTGGGGAGGCACTCAGAGTTCACCACTCTATTAATCAGGCCTGGCTGATTAACTTTAAGTCCTGGAAGGGCCAAGTTGGTTGTGAGGGCTCCTAGGCTGGGGGAAAGAAGCTGATCCACACCATACTGAGACCTGCTGTGGTCCCTGAGCTGGCGTTGGCCCGCCCCCAGGGCACTGGCTCCAGAGGGAGCCGCTCAGGGGCTGGGAGGTACCCAATCAGGGAGTAGGTCGGATCACCAGGGTGGCCCGCCATCTCCTTTATGACTCCCTCCCCCAATCTCACGCCAGACCAGCAATAGCTCTCACTTCTACTGGCCCACCCTGAGCAGTCCCAATCGCCAGAGGCAGTTTCCAGGTTAGAGTCCTCTACTCAGTAATCACCTCCCCATTCAGGACCCGCCGGGTGCCAGAGACCAGCTTCCTGACTCCTAACTGCCTCTGGCGGTAGCCCAGACCAGCTCCTCCCCTGGCAGGTGCAGTTCTGACGGAGCTCCAGGAAGTTCAAGTTGCTTTCAGCTCGTAGCCCCTCACCACTGGGCCCCACGTTTCCTGACACAATTCTACATCCACTTCACACAAGCCCCTGCCTCTCGGTGGGCTTGTAAGTCTGTGGGGAGGCTAGACTGTCTCATGAGGGACTTATCCCGGTGCACTTACTGGTCAGGCTGGCGCCGCCATCTCACGCTCCACTCTCTATTGTCTGTCCACGCTTTCCAGGTTGTGCATTCCAATCTCCCATTCGCCTTATTCTTTTTCCAGATGTGTGTGTCCCCCGCTGAATCTCCACCGATTCACCTCGCTGTTTCTGCAGGAGAGAGATCCGGTCATGTGTAGCAGACCGAGATCTACATCTCTTTCTCTGGAGGCAGGGAACCAGGAGGCTACCTTAACTCCGCCATTTTTCTCCCCCCTCTTGGCATCTGTTTTGAATACGAGTTTAACTTTCTCATACCAGAAGCAGGGCTCAGTCATCCTTAACTCTGATCTTGAGAAAAAGCTGTTGGTTTACAGGGACAACACTGTTAAAGACAAGTCATTCCTCAGTTATATGAGGTAAGACATTTTACTGACATTTTCAGGCCAGTAAGATCTCCTCTTTTTCTGAAAGCAGTATTTTCTAAAGGGTACATTACTTTTTCTCTTTTCTCTCAGAGGCTTTAATTGAATAAACTTATTTTAGGAATAGTCTCTTCATTTTCTTTCTTCACTCAAACAAGCACCCATCCACTGAATTATAGGAATGAACTTTTGCAAAGAGATTTGTCAGATATTTATAAATTCACAGTTATTCTTGTTATTAGTGCACTCATCCAGGTGAGCTGAATGGGATATTAGAGTTTCAATGAAGAGAAAGAAACCAAGGGGGGGGAAAAAAAACAGAATAAACCTTGAATCAATGAACAGCAGAGATGTTAAATCACTGCAAGAAAGTGGAACACAGAGACCAGCGTTTTTCCAAAATATTTTTTATAATTATTATAGGTCTCTAAAACATTAATTAGGTTGTTTAGCTGATGCTTTAACAAAGAAGCCTCTTTCGTCTATTAATATATGTGATCCATCTAGTTTTAATGTCCTTTCTTGCCTAATTTGATGGTACTCATTCCATTTTTCTAAAATCAATTTAATATTATATTTCCTGAGAAGACATCTTTAGGGTGAATTATTTTTCTTTTTCATGTGCATCCAAATTTCTGTTACAGTTCATATCAGATTACTTAGTTGGCATTACTTTTCCATATTTGTCTTACTGATGAGATTTCATCCCTTAAGAATAGGTTCTTCATCTTGTTCTTCTGACACAATGCTTTTGTTGTATAAATGAAATATGTGCTGTGAAAAAAAATCAAATAATAGGAAATACTGTTTGCCCATTCAAATGAAATAACAAGGAAACACATTCCCAACTAATTCATTTATCTCAAGTATTAATATATTTTGAAGATTTGTAGTTTAGTTTTAGATTTAATTTAACCAGCATGAATATGATATATTGAAGGAGAACAAAGTACATATCCTTGTCTTCCAGAAGAATGGAAGCCAGAGATACACACAAATGAGATTACAACAAAGATAATCTGATTAATATACTATAAAGGAGTTACAATGAGTGACTTGATAAAAACAATCAGTTAATTCTAACAATGAGGTAAGAGAGAAAACATATCAAAGGAAATCCTTTAGGTTAGAGCGAAAAAGAAATGTTGGATTCTGGCAAGTAGACGTGGATTTCAGGGTAAGCAAATGATGATAGTTAAGGAAGAAATATAGAAAACTGCTTGACAAGGAGAGTGTAGTTTTGTTATTTGGGGCTGCCCAAGATTGGTGGCAGGCAGGGTAAGGCTACACCTCCTACTACAGAATTCACAGGCGGTCACATGATGGACCACTCTCCTCCTTTCCTATTATTCCTAAATGTTGTGTCCTAAACTTGGGAAATTGAAAGGTCCACCTGGAGACTTTCAATGAATAAAATCATGAAAAGACACAGGAAATAGTGTAAAATCCATACCGTTAAGCTTCATTCTTTTTACTTTTCTGAGTTAGCCACCAAGCTTCCATCTCCTTTCTGTCTTCCATTTATTGAGATTTTAGCACACTGTTATTAATTCTAATGTTCTCTTGTGGCAGTAGATTAATTCTTTTCATTTCATTTTGGTAGGGTACTGGTAAAGATAGATATGCATGGGCAATCAACTATGACTAAACAAAATCTCCAACATATAAAATTTCTATACTAATTATATCACTTAAATGTTTTCTATGTAAACTTATTGTAAAATAATTTAAATAACTACACAATATTCAATTACATAGATGTAAAATATTTTACTTAAGGTACTAATCTTCACAATTTTAGACTGTTTCCAGCTCCACTAAAGTGAGATATTAGGATGGCCATCAGTGCATGTAAACATTTCTTATAAAATCAAGCATACTATATATTTAAAAAGATGCAAAGTAAAATTACCAGTAGGACATGCATAATTAAAGGATCATGATACATATTGACAAATGCCTTTCCCAAATAATGTTATAATTTTCACTGCTCCCATGAAAAAGTGCTGCTGTGGCTATTTGTTCAAAATGATGCTATGAAACTATAGGGGAAGCCATTCCCATAATAGTTTATGTCAATGGAACCCTGTGGAGATAGAAGATTCTCATATGGAATTAATCTGATAGTAATTTAGGGGATACGCATTTAAACAGACGGTTTCTTTCCAATAGATAATACACTATTAATGAGTCATACATATATGTTAAATATCAAATGATGAAGACAAATTTTTGTTATTTTATTAGACAAGAAAATATATATGGTCTTTCCTGGGTGAGCTAGGCAGAATAATGACCCAAAAAGATGTCCATTTTCTAATTCCCAGAACTTGAAAATATGTTGCCTTATGTGGCAAAGGGACTTTGCTGATGAGATTAACTTAAAAATTTTGAGATGAGATTATTTTTTATTATGCAGGTGGACCCAGTGTAATCACATGGGTCCCAAATAGAAGAAGGCAATAGAGTCAGAGTTACAGAAAGACATGTGATTATAGAAAGAAAGGGGCAGAGAGACAGAAATTTGAGGGTGCTATACTACTGACTCTGAAGATGGAGGAAGGGACCACTAGCCAAGGAATACAGGCAGATTCTCGAAGCTGGAAAAAGCAAAGAAACATTTTCTCCTGGAGCCTCCAGAAGGAATGCAGCCCTGCCAATCCATTTTAGACTTTCGACCTCCAGAGCTATAAGAAAATAAATCTGTATTGTTTTTAAGCCGCTAAATTTGTGATAATTTGTTATAGCTGAAGTAAGAAACAAATACACTAGGTTATTAATCCATTCCATGAAAATGGTACTGCCCAATTGCTCTGAAAGCACACAATATTTTTCTAATCATAGCGATTACCATCTACTATACTAATTGCCAATTCACTTTTCATGCTCCCACCTCCCAACACTGAGAAAATGGTAAACTCTGTGAAGCAAGGTCCTCTCCCTTTCATTCAATAGCTTATTCTCAATGTCCAGGAAAACATAATGCACAATGGGAACAATAAATATTTGTCAAATGAATAAATTGTTAGGGATTTGAATGATAGTGTAAAGGAGGTTTTTTTTACAGTTTAATTTTATACTTTTATTATTTATCTTGAAATATGCCTAATTTCTGTCATTTCAAATATTTCCTAATGAGGAAGTGATCACTTGTAAAGAAAATTTAACAAAAACGTGAAAGGTTTTGTTTTTTATACACTAAATTTTGTTATTGAATCCAATGAGACCAGAAGAAAGCTTTGTAATTACTAGGTAGATTTGTGGCCATCTCAATGTTCGTTTTCACTGATTTGATTTTTTCATTTAATTTTTTTTAACTGAGGGAGACTACCAGAAATGAATCCAGGTAAATTTTCCTTACGTATGCTACCAGAAAGATTTGTCTTTCTCTCTCAGTGCTAAGAAAAGTTTCGCTCTCCTTTTGGCACTGTTATCGTGTGCTTGGTTGGTGTGAGTTTTGTTTTGTTTGGGGTTTTGCCTTTCTCATGCACAAGAGAAATCTCCCATTGATCATATTTCCATTTTCACTTTGTCCATCTGCAACTCAATTACAGTAATTATGTAGGAACTAATGTTTTCTGTATAAGTAATCTTGCTTTCTTAGGTTTCTTGACTTCCCTTTCACATTCTCTCATACCCCATGTTTTCACATTAAACTATATATTTTACAATTAGTCAAGAGAGATCATTTGTTTCTCAGGATGAAGATTTATAAAACAAATTCCAAATGGATTGTTAACGGTAAAAAACAAAGTTTTGCAGTTCATAATTTGGCATATATCAGCTACTTTACTTGATACCTAAATTTTGAGAGTTTCACATTTTATTTTCTTGTTTCCTAGATGTGCACTTTTACTTACAGAACATGATCATGTGTTAAATATTTATATACCTTATTTCTGTTTTATATATCATTATATCAGATAAAATTTCTATACTTTAAGTAGTAATAATGAAAGCAATAGTCATGCTTTTATGGGCTTTCTAAAATAACTCCCTTGTGGACATCCACTCCTAATGTAAAATATTTATATTTTGTATTTAATCTTTATTTTTAATTTTAAATGCTGTTATATCTCAACTTTGAGTTCAGAGGAAGGAACCATGACTGTTCTTTTATTCACCAAGCATTTACTGAATTTGAACCATGGGTCGATGACCGTTCGCCAGTTATTCAGGTGAAAATAATAGAGTCACTATCAAGAAATTCACGTGCTACTGGACAATTGCAATACAGATTGCTGTGATCGATGACATTGCTAACGCATCTCAGAACATAGGTTGATTCTACCATACATGAGCCTGAGGGCAGGAAAAATATGGGAAACTTTTCCTTGAATCTTTTGTTTATGTTTTATGCATTGTATCTGTACTATCCATAGTAAAAGTGCTCATTAATTGATAGTAAAATTTCATTGTAATGCTTTTCTGAAAACAAACCTCACACAAGTTCAACACTTTATTCATTTTATAAAGTTTTTGATTCTCTTTTGTGTAGAAATTTTGGCCAATATCAACCAGTCTTGATATTTTAGCATGCTCATTTTTGGAAGTAAACCAAAGGAAAAAAAAGATATTATTGTAGTCATTTTACAAGTGATAATTGAGGCTCAGGGAAATGGGTAATTGAGGATCAGGGAAACTGAATGGTATGATCAAAGCAATATAACAAATTATTAGCAGAAAAATTTATAAAATTTATATTATACTATTACCGCCATTCTTATAACTAGTTATTAATTATTTATTTACACTTTATTTTGCATTCAAGTTCCAAATATATTAATATATCTCTACATCAGTATTTTTCCTTGACAAAATAAATATATAAGATATTATTATACACTATATATTATATAAGTATAATATTTTAAATATATATACATACTACATATGCATGTAATATTTAGAATATATGTGTGTGTATATGTGTGTATAGACATCTCCACTTAAAAATACAATAAATGGCAAGTTAACTTGTATAAAACTAAATTTATCATTTTCTCCTCCAGACCCGGGTCACCTACAATCGTTCTTATCTCAGGTATCGATGACTTTATTTTTTCACTTGTTCAGGCCAAAACTTTGAAGTTAACCTTGATGTTTCTCTTTAGCTTACACCTTTCAACCTATCAGAAAATCTTGGTGATTCTACATTCAATATGTATCAGTTCATCCCAACACCTAGCCCTGCTCCCCAACATGTTCAATCTGCAACCCAACAGCTACAGTGATCCTTAAAAGAACGTAAATCAGATTAGGACAATCCTCTGCACACACAAAACTCTCCCAGAATCCATAATACAGTCAGAATAGAAAGCCACTTTAAGGCCCTGATACTTCTTTTCCTTTAACGCTCATTGCATTTCCTACTATTCTTTCAATGGTTCACTGTCTTCCAGCCACAGTGGTTTTCTTGTGTTTCCTGGGACCTGTCAAGTATGCTCCCACCTTAGGGTGTGGTACTTATCTCTGCTTGTACCCCTCCCCTCCCTGACATTCAGCTGCTGATTCTCTCATATCCTTCAGGTCTTGCTCAAATATCACCATTTCAGTTACCCTAACATTACATCTACTCTCTCATCCCATTTCCCCCTTTTTTTTTTTCTGAGGCAGAATCTGACTCTGGCACACAGGATAGAGGGCAGTGGTATCAACCTAGCTCCTCCCAGCAACCTCAAACTCCTGGGCTCAAGGGATCCTCCTGCCTCAGCCTCCGAAATAGCTGGAACTACACACATGTACCATTACACCAGGCTAATTTTTTCTATTTTCAATACAGATGGGGGTCTCATATTTGCTCAGGATGATCTAGAATGCCTGAGCTGCTAGACATTGGGTAATTTATAGGTTTCCACAACGTTGAGAAAAAAAGCAGTGGGTAGAGATTCTAGGTAAACACATCTAAGAAAGGAGAAGCCATTTCGTTGGAAATATATAACTTTTATGCCGAATGGAGTTACGTAGGCAAACGCATACATTCTCTCAAAGAAAGCTTCTAGACATGGGGCAATTCATACGTTTAGACTACTTTGAGAAACAAAGCAGTGTGTAGAGTTTCCAGTCAAACACACCTAGGAAAGGAGAAGTCATTTCATTGTAAGACGGTAACTTTTAGGCCAAAATGAATTACCTACAGAAACACATATATTGTCTTGGAGAAAGCTGCTAGACATTGGGCAGTTTCCCGGTTTGCACTAGTTTGAAAAACAAAGCAGTGTGTAGAGTTTCCTGTCAAAAACACCTAAGAAAAGAGAAGGCGTATTGTTGGAAGAGGGTAACTTTTACGACCAAGGGAGCTACATGTAGAAATAGATACGTTCTCTCAGACAAAGTTGCTAGACACAGGGCACTTTATAGGTTTTCACAACTTTGAGAAGCAAAGCAGTGTGTAGAGACTCTGGTGAAACACACCGAAGAGAGGAGAAGTCATTTTGTTGGAAGAGGGTGACCTTTAGGCAGTATGGAGTTACATGTACAAAGGCATACACTCTCTTAGAGAAAGCTGCTAGAAATTGGGCAATTTTCAGGTTTGCACAACTTTGAGAACAAAGCAGTGTGTAGAGTTTCTAGGCAAACACACCTAAGAAAGGAGAAGTCATTTCGTTGGAAGAGGGTGACCTTTAGGCAGTATGGAGTTACATGTACAATCGCATACATTCTCTCAGAGAAACCTGCTAGACATTGGGCAATTTACAGGTTTGAACAACTTTGAGAAACAAAGCAGTGTGTGGAGTTTCTAGTCAAAGACATCGAAGGGGTGAGACATAATATCACTGGAAGAATGTAACTTTAAGGCCGAATGGAGTTACATATACAAACGCACACGTTCACTCAGGGAGAGCTGCTAGACATGGGACAATTTATAGGTTTGCACAACTCCGAGAAACAAAGCTGTATGTATAGTTTCTAGGCAAACACATCTAAGAAAGGAGAAGTCATTTTGTTGGAAATATATAACTTTTACGCTGAATGGAGTTATGTAGGCAAACGCATGCATTCTCTCAAAGAAAGCTTCTAGACATTGGGCAATTCATACGTTTACAGTAGACTACTTTGAGAAACAAAGCAGCGTGTAGAGTTTCCAGTCAAACACACCTAGGAAAGGAGAAGTCATTTCATTGGAAGAGGGTAACTTTTAGGCCGAAATGAATTACCTATAGAAACGCATATATTCTCTCAGAGAAAGCTGCTAGACATTGGGCAGTTTCCAGGTTTGCACTAGTTTGAGAAACAAAGCAGTGTGTAGAGTTTCCTGTCAAAA
>RJWJ010049840.1:0-10107 GCA_004363605.1 Indri indri | reverse complement strand
TCTGTCATCCACTGTATTCACCAGACTTCGCACCAACTGACTACCACTTCTTCCAGGCTTTGGACCGCTTCTTGCAAGGAAAAACATTCCATTCTCAACAAGCTGTGGAAAACGGCTTTCACGATTTCATCGCCACTCGCTCTCCAGGCTTCTTTGCTGCTGGCATAAGCAAGCTACCGTTAAGATGGCAAAACTGTGTCGATAGTTTAGGCGCATACTTTGGTTAATTGTATTGCTTCTTGTTTGAGGTATAATGAACTCAACTTTTGATTTGAAATTGGACATTTCCTATTTCATGCCCTAATATAATGAGATGGAAGCTGGTCAGACTGGAAGGACAGGGGAGAAAGCCCCAAACCCGCAACGGCACATGCGGAGGACACAGCTGGGTCCACCAACGTCCGCGCCTCCTCCTGGGCCCACAGGAGAACGGCCCCTCCCACGGGGGGCCTTCACGTCGGGGCGGCCGTGAGACTTGCATTGGCAGCGAAGTGTGAATAGAGGTGGCGAGTGTCCCCCGCAGGTGGGAGCACTTAAAGTCAGAGCTCGATGCCCCTGTCCGCCCGTCCCTGTCACGGTGACTGCAGGAGTGCGTGTTGGGATGTTGACATCCCGATGGCAGAGCCTCCATCGGTGAAAATCCCTGGGTGTCTGTGGAGAGCCGCACCCTCCCTGTGGGCCACAGGGACAGGTAGCAAGAGTGAGAAATAGCCTTTGCTGTTTGGGGGTTGCTTGTTGTTGCATCATATCCTAACCTATCCCGACAGTCGCACCAGTGTGAAAGCAATTATGAAAATATATACCTGCATTTGAATAAAAAATGGAATAAAGAAAGGTATTAATAGGTGAAAACTACTATCTTTGGGAGAAACTATCCAATGATTTATGCAATCTTTTATGTAAGTGTCTGCACTTGCCAAATGCTTTGCCACAAGGACGCATCGCTGTGTCAGGGGGGAGAGATCAGTGTTATGAACAAGAACACCTGGGCCCCGGCCAAGGCCGTCCTTGTCCCAGGCTGCATTTTTCTCTCCTTTGTCTCGGGCTCCTGGACACTTAACATCTGTCCTGCCCAATTAGCCCTTTATTATAGGTAGTTTTATACTATAATTGTCCACCCTGAATAATTTAGCACAGTCATATACTGTCTTGTTGCCAAACGTTTAATTTAGTGTCTCTTGGCCTCAGTTTCTTCGTCTCAAAGTGCAGCGGCAGCAGAAAGGGAGATCTTCAGAGGCCCCTCAACCCCACACTCCTTCTGGGCCCGGAATGATCAAAGCTGGCACTAACTCAGCACTCACCACGTGCCAGGCACTGTGCTGACATTTTTCATGCGTTAGCTCACTGAATTATTTCAGTAACCCTATGAAGGAGGCCCTGTTATTAGCCACCCCTCCCTGCTATTTTCCAGACGAAGATACTGAAGTTCAGAGAGGTTTGCCCCAGGTCACCCAGCTCAGAAGTGGTGGAGCCGGACTTTGAGCCAGGCAGTCTGCTCCCGGGTCCCGGCTCTTCCTGCTCTGGTGGGCGTCAGGCCTGGACTCTGCCCGGACCTTGTGCCGGGGCTTGATGCACAAAGACGGGACGGGGTCTTTGCCTGCAGGCAGAATAATAACGATGACAGTGACAGTGCCAGTTAGAGTGCGTCAGGGCTCACTGTGGGCCAGGCATTTAGCACACGTTAGGTCCCGGAATCCCCACAGCATCCTGCACAGCAGAGACCGTCAACAGTCTCCATGCTAATGATGAGGATCGAGGGACAGAGAGACTGTGTTTTTCCAGGGTCCCACCCCCAAGTGAGCCCTGGAAGTGTCATTCGAGCTCAGGAATCTGCCTCCAGCTGATGTACCTTCACAAAATCCTCACAATAACCCTACACGGTCAGCATCATTGTGCCCATTTTACAGAGGGGAAAACTGACAAGTCTCACGAAGGTTAAGCCACTTGCCCAGATCACACATCAAGTGAGTGCTGGAGGCTGAACGTGAGCCTGGGGCTGTGGGGTCTGGGGCCCATTTTCTTCTCACGGCTCCAACAGGAGAGGCCTGGGCTGGGGGAGTGACCAGTGCCCTCCAGGGGCAGGAGCTGCCACCCACCTGAGTGCTCCTGGGGCCAGAGAACCTGCAGCCCCGACACAGCAGGATGGTAAGAACAACAGACTCCTTTACTGAGCCTGCCACACGTGCTGCCACATTTAATCCTGGCCCCACCCCAGAGGTGGATGCTACTATCACCTTCAACTCCACTTGAGGGGACTGAGCTCAGAGAGGTTAAGTCACCTTTCAGAGGTCTCACAGCGAGGAATCGGAAGAGCCAGAGCCAGAGTGGGCCAAAGCCCATGGTCTAACCAGTGAGCCACACTGTGCCTGGGACTCAGAGACTATTAACAGAGCCTACACCTCCTCCATCAGGGTTTGGAGTTAGAATATAAAACCCTAGAGGTGAGGCCTCCAGAGATAAAAGGTCAGACGCTGCCGTGGGAGTGGAGGGGAAAGAGCAGGAGGACTCTGGGTAGGAAGGGGAGGGGGAGCCTGGAACAGCCTGGTGGGCTCCCTGCAGGGGCCCAGGCAGCACAGGCCAGCAGCCCTCGAGAGGGGCAGCACCCTCTGCCCAAGGGAGCTCGGGATGGGCCGTGCTGTCTGCCAGGCGGACGCCAGTCAGGGTGTCTGTAGGGGTGACTGGCAGCCTCCGCATCCGCCAAGGCTCTGACTCGCTGTGGGTCCTAAATAGAGTGGGAGTTGATGGCCCAGCATAATTGTTCTAATTGCCATCATCATGGCTAATAACATTATGTGACAGCCATAAACTCAGAAAGTCCAAAGTGGGCCCCAGAGTAGGCCGTGGCTGTTTTACTGGATGTGATTTAAACGGAAACGCTGAGGAAGCAACTGGAAGCCTTGGGGAGATGCAGGTTGCAGGGACTGAGTGTCCCGGGGGTGGGAGGACGCAGAGTCCCAGCAGGCTACACTCACCACGGCAGAATCAGGATGTCAAAGCAAAGCTGGATGACAAAACGTTATCCTCTTTGAAAATTAGAAATGCAAGACATCAAGGTAGTAAAACAATCAAATCAAAGTGAGTTTCACAAACAATTAAATAGTTGGGTGTCAGAATGGGACAGTGTTGGACACTTAGAACTGGGCATCACAGAGCCTTGAAAACGGGCCGTGCGCGTCCTGGGCTCAGAGCCGCGTGAGCCCGGGGAGATCCAGGCCCGTCTTCCCTCCTACCCTCCCGTCCGCCTGACCACCCGTTGCGCCTGGGCTGCAAGGACGCCTCCAAGATCATGCGGACCAGGAGTCTGGGACAGAGCTTAAGAAGGAGGCGTCAAGCGAGGCGAGAACCAGGCCTGTCCGGGTCCACGGTGCTGCCTCCCAGTCTGCCTGCTCCTGCGACAGCGCCCTGTGGGCGCCCTGACCACGTGGGCTGTCATCATTCATCCAACTGCGTCTCTGCGACGAGGCCGAGAGAGCGGGAACCCCCTTGCTCCTCTCTGCTTCCCTCACTCTCAGTGTGGGGCCCACATGTGACCGAGAGACATGGACGCGAGGGTGCGGGGACGTGTTCTCTGCGCAGCTCAGCACCCGCCCCCTGCCCCGCCAAGCCTTGGCACACAGTGTCCCCAGGTGCCAGCGAGGGCCCGCCCTCACTTCCTTCAGTGCCACTCAGTGTTGCCCGCCCAGCGAGGTCTCCCCTAGCCCCATGAGCCCCACCCATCGCTCTCCCCTGCCACGTGGGTCGGGACACCCACGCACGAGCTCATCGCCATCAGGTGTCCATCCGTTGTTGTGTCTTCCCACCAGAATGCCAGCTCCACGAGGATGGGGACTTGACTCTTCACAGATGCAGCCCCAGTGCCCAGAACAGAGCCAGGCACGCAACGAACTCTTGGGTGACCGATTGCATGGACAGACCGGCCTCAGTTTCCCCATCTGTTTAATGGGGATGTTGCTCTTTGTAGTCTTCCAGGTCTCTCCCGGGTCCCTCCCCAGAAGGCCCCATGACAGCCGCCTCTCTGGAGAGCCGGCAGTGGAGCCAGGAGGGCTGGAAGGCGGCGATGGGCAGGTCTGCGCGGGGGTCGTCAGCAGTGACAGCCGGGTCCTCCCCAGCAGGGCTGGGCTGCAGGTCTCTTGTCCCGTTTGGAGCCCAGGCTTCCCATGTGGTGCCAACGAGCAGCCTTGGGAGCAGTTATTAAACCGCGATGTCCCCACAGGTGTGTGATTGTGGAAGCTGGTTTTGCATATTTTGACAAATCTATAAATACACAGTGTAATTATCCATCATTAGCATATGCCCACATTCTGCAGAAGTGTGTCCTGCTGCAATGCGAGTTGCCTCGTCACACAACCTTCTTCTCAACTTGAATTCTGTGGTGTGAGACATGATGTTTGGAGCTGCAGCAGCCATCTTACATCGACGAGGCGACAAGCCAAGGACAAAAGGCCAATACAGCCAAGGATGGTAAAAAGAGAAAAGAAAGTGCTGACATCCCTGAGCATCTGACCAAGCATCTGACTTCCCACTGGACAGATGTCTGGTTATGCAAGAGCATTTCATGTTCCAATTGTTTGAGCCACTGCTGCTGAGTTTTTTATTACTTGCTACTCAAAATATAACCGAAGGCAGCACCCAACTCTGCATCAAGCACACGGCTGTTCGTCTACACTGGGTCTCCCTCACCAATCCCGAGAGTCTCGGAGGGCAGAAGTTGTATCTCACTGATCTCTGTGCCTGCCCTGCCCCAGACGTTAACACGGGGTACAGAGCGCAGTCAGCCTAATGCCACTTGCTGGGTGACATGAATAAAGGATGAGCAAATGCACAAAGGAATGAATGAATGGACAAGTGATGGATACGCACAATGAATGTGAAAGTGCTTTGTGAAAACTACAAAGTGCTGAGCCCAAAAGCAGGATTAAGACCTGGCAGGGGGACAGGCGGGAGGGATGGAAGAGGGTGCGGTGGGGAGCAGGGATCACAGGAAAAGTGGCAGCCCCTCCTCTGCCGTCATCCTCCAGACCTCCCTCTTGGTAGCACAGACGTCTGGTCTGTAAAATCCCGCCTGCCCCCTCCAGCCCCTCCTGTTCTTGCTGGCGTTGATGGCACAGGCCTCCCTCCCTTCCCCGAACAGACGCTGAGGACAAGGCTTTCTCTTACCTGCCCACCTCCTACCTCCCTGCCCACCTCCTACCTGCCTGCCCACCTCCCACCTGTGGCCATCTGGGAAGAACCTGGGAAGGCTGCAGCCTCAGACACTCGGCCACCACGTCCAGGGCACACGGGGGTGGGGTGGACCCCTTCCCTGGGAACTCTGTCCCTCTTGCTGTGTGTCTCTGAGAAATCAAGCTCCCACTCTGGGCCTTTAAAGGGTGTGATGGGGCTGAACACAAATGACAAAAAGAAACCTCTCTTCCACCTGGGAAGGTGAGGAAGGGAAAGGCCTCAGTGACCATGACCTTCCCCCACAAACCTGGCTCCCCAGGTCCTAACCATGCCAGAGGCTTCACCTTCCCCCAGGAAACCTAGAGCCATCCCGACTCTTCCCGCTTCCACCAAAGACTCCCATCGAGTCTCCACCCGGCCTCAGGGACCACCATTCTGGCCCTGAATTTACCACCCTCCTTTCCACCTACCGCAGGGCCTTTGTTCACGCTGTTCCTGTGGCCTGGAACGCACCTCTTCCTCATCTCCCCAAAGTTTCTGCTGCTCACCCCTCAGTTCTTGGTGAGAACGTCTCCTCCTCAGGGAATCCGCCCACCTTCCTGACAAGGTCAGGCCCTGGCAAAGGCTCCCAGAGCCCTGGGAACATCGTCCTCCACGCCTGATCCCAGGGCAGGTCCCCACGTATTTGGTGACCATCTGTGACCCCACTGGGCTGTGAGCTGTCCGTGTGCCGTAGCCCCTGGAACAGTCCCTGGCTCATACGAAGGTGCTCAGTAAATACTGGTGGGAGGAGGGCGAGGAGGGGAGTATGGATGGAGTCAGTGCCGCTCTAAGAAGGGTGACTAAGAAAGGAACACAGGGACACATAATGGAAGGAGGGAGGGCCAGAGGCCTGAGCCACAGTCTGGGGGACTTGGGGATGTCTGACCCACCGAGAGTGTGTGCCCAGGGGGCTCTCTGCACCCACAGAAACCCTCCCAGTCCCACTCAGACCCCACCCTCCCGTCATCGGTGGAGACCCCCCAGGCCCATGCGGACCCTGGCAGTTCTCTCTCCTCAGTCCCTGGAACGTGGTTTATCAGTCACGGGGACACAGGCTCTAGCACCAGGATCGAGCGTGTATCTCTGAAGAGCAGGACCAGGGAGCCATTCAAATCCCAGCGATTCTGGGGAGGAGGAAAAACTCGGACAACAGCAGAGGGTGCAGAGAGGAAACAGAGATGTGCCAGGGAGATTAATCCACCACCCAGACACGAAAGAAACGTGCTCGGTTATACTTTATTGCATTTCATTTGCATGTGCACGTCGCACGTAGCTGCCGGCAGGGCTTGGATTACCCGGAGAGAAAGCACAATGACAGATGAGAGAATTAAAACACAGATAAAAAATGCTCCTGCAACTGGAATCCCTGAGAGAGAAACAAAGGCCAGACTTGAGGCAAAGAGCCCGCTCGGCACCAAGGCCCTCCCAGCGCTGACGCCGGGTGTCCGCGCCCACGCAGCCCAGCACTCGCCGCCTGCCAGCCCAGCTGTCCCAGTCGGCATCGGAGAAAGGCCCAGGCCGGGGTGAGGCGGCTGCCGTCCTGCTGGAGCCGCCCCACTTGCTGTATGGGGAGCTGCACCCAAAGCCGTCCCAGGTCATGGAAGTAGGAGGGGCAGGGAGGGGGCGAGCAGGGCAGGGGAAACCGGAGACATCCCCTGGGCGTCACAGCCCCAGCAGGGCTGCTGGTGAACCCGGGGCCAGGGTGCCTGATGGTCAGGAAGGCCTTCCTTCCTTCCAGCACCTTCTCAGGACAGCCCCAAGCCTAGCCCCTGCGCCCTTAGGGAAGGCTCCAGAAATCCCCTCTCTCTCTGGCCCTGCAGGGCAGAGTCTTCCACTTTCAGAGAGAGGGTCTTGGAGGGAGGGGGCTTCCTGCAGCCTCCAGGTTCCTGGCTGCTGATTCTGCCCACGTTGGAGACCAGCCGGAAAACCGTGGGGGGCGCAGCAGGCAGAGAAGCTGGGAAGGGCCCCACTGCTCAGCAGCCAGCTAGTGCGCGCACGCGCGCATGTGTGTGTGTGTGTGTGTGTGAGAGAGAGACAGAGATACACACAGCCCACACCACACACCACGTGACACACCACACACGTACAATACACACTGCACACAGCACACACAGCACACCACACGCTGCACAGCCGCACCCCAGGCCAGAGGCCAGATTTCACCTTCTCCCCAGGAGTCTCTGCCCCAACCAGCTCAGGTTCAGGTTCTTCCGCTTCCTACTGTGTAGCCCCAGGAAAACTGTTCAGCCTCTCTGAGAGTTCTCGTGTGTAAATGGAAATCCTGCCTCGGGGTGAAGCAAGACAGAGCGGGCAGGGCCTGGCACAGAGGACGCCCTCGGCAAAGGAGTGGCCGTGGTGGCGGTGCGGGTATCACCAGTTCTGCGCCTGCTGAAGCACAACTCAGGCGTGCTCCCTGGCAGGGCTGCTGCCTGAGCAACTCCGGGGCGTATTCACATCATGGTCCACGGTGAGTTGTGCAGTGCACAGCCTACGCAGCAGGACGCTTTTCCTGAGTGGCCAGGTCTGGGTGGGGCCTCCTCTCTCCTCTGTCACCCCCTACCCCACCATACTGTGGGCTCCGTGAGTGCACGGGCCTTGTCCTCCCTACTCGTGTGTCCCCAGAGCCAGCCTAACCCCCGGGCAACAGCAGGGCAGTCACCAGCAACCATTCCTGCAACTCATGAGTGGCTGAGCAGGGATTTACATCTAAGTTTAGGCTCCAAAGCTCTTAACTGAGGTCCAAGAGGTTAAGTAACTAAAGTAGTTAAACCCACCCTGTTGACATTTGCAAAGCAGATATCTAAGGTGGCCAATTAGACACGGCCAAGTGTCAAAATATACAATCCTGGCTTCTTATTGCCAAGTGACACGCCCCGGCAACACCCTTGTCCCCTCCTCCTCTGGACCTCACAGAGATGCAGCAGGAGCATCTTTCTCAAACATCACCGAGTTCTCCGGAATTGCCCAAATGTAAGGGTTTATTCCTTGGGCCACGTCAAAATGTTTCTGGTGTTGCCCAAAATAGCATGTGCCAGACACTCATGCTGTGCCGATCAAGAGAGGAGAAACGGCCCAAATGTGTGACATAAATAGGTGTGATAAGCTGCAGCCCACCCCCCGCCAGCATGGGAGGAGCCCCTCCAAGTGCAGGAGAGTCTCGGCCTCTCCAAACCCCGCCAAAGGGTCGTGCAGGGGACACGGCTGGGCCCCCTATCACCCCAGGCATTTGTTCCCATAATGCTGACCTGGAGGCAAATGTCCCTGGAAGGGGAGGCGTCAGCTCCGGCGGCTTTGGGGGCAGCTGGGGCCTCCGTGTGCCAGGCCCTGTACCAGGAACTGAGGATATAGAGATGCCAGATGCCTTCTGGGGAGGGGGCATCTCTGCTGAGCCCTGCAGGGTATACGATGCCAGCCTTAGAGATTGGGGCATGGACTGATCATAACTGCTCATTTTTGTGCCCTTACCGCGTGCCGGGCTCTGTTCTAAGCATTTTACTTGTAACTCATTAAATCCTCACAGGAACCCCCGTGAGTGTGAGGCAGATACTATCACTATCCCCATTTCATAGATGAGGAAACTGAGGCACGGAAAGGACCTGCTCATCCTCTGGTAACTGGTGGGGCCAGGTTTCAGACCAAGAGGCCCTGGTCCCTGCTGTGTACAGGCAGAAGGAACAGCAGTTGCGAAGCTCAGAGGCAAGAGCGAGGAAGGGAGGATCCAGGAAGGTGGACGCAGCTCGGTCTTGCTCAGAGTAGCAGCGAGGCCCACTGAGGCTGAGAGAAGAGGCTGAGGAGGGAGCCAAGCCTGGAGGTCCCGACCCCGCAGTCAGGGCGTGTGGACACTCCCATGCTCACCGCCCTGGGCAGGAGCACAGGGAAAAGGTTTGCACAGCGCACTGCACGCCTGACTCCCCAACCCGGGCCTGCGTCATCGTCGGCTCTGGACCCGCAGCCCCTGGCACGGGGCAGGGGTGCCCAGCGTTGTCCAGCTGGACAGAACAGGGCATTTGCTTTTGCCTGCTCTGTGCCCTGCCCTGAGCAGGCACGAGGGCGCTGCGGAGACAGTGGGCACTGCCCTCGGTGGCTCTCCGCCCAGCGGGGACAGCCGTGGCAGTCCTAGTGCGGCGACACCCTCGCATCTGCAGCTCCCTTGTTCCTGACACGCGGTGGGGTGGCCCCTCCCGCCCCTCTAAAGGCAGGCGTGGCCACGTGACTTGCTCTGTCCCAAGGGCTGTGAGAGGAGCCCGCGTGCATCACTTCCAGGAGGGAGCTGGAAACGCCAGCGCAGAAGCTGCATCGTCTTGCCTCCACTGGGTGATCCCGGCAGCCGTGTGGAGGTGAGCGACTGCAGAGAGCAGAGCCCCGAGACCTGCCCAGGGCACGTCAGGCAGAGACGGGCCTGCGCCTGTGGACGCGCTGAGGGTGCAGTGGCCGTTCGTCGCAGCAGCACTGCCCAGGACCTTCTGACCGATGCTGCCGCATGGCACCAGGTCACCTGAGAAGGTGAGCACGACTGTGGGGAGGGAGGGGCAAGGGAGGCCGGCTCCCCAGCCCCCAGATCCCCACAGATGCTGATCCCTGGGGGATGGGTCACTCGGTGCCACCAGTCACAGGTCTATGATGGTCCTGCCAGCATCAGGGGCCAACTCCCAGCCCCCACTCCCTGGGCTCTGACTTACCAGACCTGGGGCCACACAGGCACATTCCGTAACAATGTGCAGATCACCCCAGAGAGCCGCTGGGCTCCTTAGTCCTTGGGTTTACTCATCCACTCAAGGAAGAACCCACTGGACACCGAATCTGTGCCAGATGATTGCTGGGCCCTGAGAATGCGCTGGGAACAGGACCCATGGGGCCCCTGCCCTCCTGGAGCTCAAGGACTTGTGTGGGCAACAGTCGATA
>RJWJ010049839.1:0-10119 GCA_004363605.1 Indri indri | reverse complement strand
ATATATCAAAGCATCTCGTTGTACCCAGGAAATGTATATGATTTTTATTTGTCAATTTTAAATAAATAAGTCCATATAAGTCACAAATCACTTCTCTTTTTAAGGTAAAGTGGTCACCCTTCAAGAGAATAATTTATTAGGAAAGGGACAGGCTTCTCAAATGCCACTCGGTGGTCCTGGCTGAAAGCACAGCATGGGAAACCCAAAAGCAGGCTAGATACGCAGAGCAGAGCATCGCTCCCTCGCTGGTGGTGGCGTCTCCTGGTACATGGCTACAGCAACAGATCAAGTCACCCTTGCATAGTCTGCTACCTCCCAGAGAAATAAAATCTCTCTCAGTTTACAACATTATCACAGTGGGAAGAGGGAGTCTTTTTTTTTTTTTTTTTTTTGTCAGTTATTGAGTGTGACTCTGCCAGTGGACAAGTTACCAGACATCTCTGAAATGGGAAACTGGCTAAGTTACTAATGGCTCCGCTACCTTCTCTCTACAACTTTCTCAACAAAAACCAAACCAGAATAACTTAACTTTGTGAATATTCTCTGTTTCCAGGGCTCCCTGAAGCAAGTTCCAGGATGTATATACTCTCATAGATGCTCCAGTGTTGTATTTTTGAATCAAGGTGCAAACAAACCAAAATATTTTCATCCACTAGTTATGAGTGTGCCCTCTGGAGTCATAGTGGCTGTACCTCTCAACAGCTATGTGACCTTAGACAAATCATTTACATCTCTGTGTCTCAGTTTCACCATCTATAAAATGGGGACTACAATAGCATCCAATAACAGCATAATTTTTAAGAAATTAAAAAAGCATGAAATATGCAAATATAGAATACATAGCTATCAAAGCTTTATCTAACTCATTAAGGAAGAAACCAACAGGTTGGTAAAAGTAGTTCAAAGAGCATTTAAGGGGCTGAGATTTTATAGGCACTAGAAAATAAGACCAAGATTGTTAGATTAGATAGATACAAAACTGGTTACTGTCCTGTAGGAAATAAACCCATAACCTTGGGAGTTTTTTCTACTAGACAGAAAAATCTTTGCATCTCTACTAGACAAAAAGGTACACATTTACAGACAACTTAGAGTCTGGGCCCGATTTAACAGTCAACAGCAAGTGAAACAAAGGTACCCATCCCAGAGCTACGCTGTCAATTATGGGAGCCACTAGCCTCACGTGGCTATTTAAATTTAAATGTAAGTTAACTAAAAGCAACTAAAATTCAAAATTCAGTTTCTGAGTCATAGTAGCCACATTTTGAGCACTCACTAGCCAGTGGTAGCTAGTGACTACTGTGTTGGAGAGGGGAGAATGGAACATTTCTATCACAGCTAAAGGTTCTGGTGGATAGCACTGGCCCGAGAGAAGACTTAGGTGGGAGTGTTAGCTTTCTGTTAGTGCCAAAACAAACTACAACAAACTTAGCATGGTTTAACAACACACATTTATTATCTCACAGCTCTATAGGTCAAAGTCCGGGTTGGTTCGACTGGTTTCTCTGCTCCAGGTTTCTCAAGGCCAAAACCAAGGGGTCCATCAGCTGAGCTCCCAGCAGGAGTCTGGGGAAGATGCATTTCCAGGCTCCAGTGGATCAGTCGTATCACTGCAGTCCCCGTTTCCTTACTGGCTATCACCCAGGCTGGCCTTACTCCTTAGAGGCTGCTCTCATTCCTTCTCCTGCTTTCCACGTGTCTCCTCCACCAGTGCAGCCTTCAAATCTCCAGCTTCCCCTCCTGCTGCATCTCTCTGACAGACACCAGCTGAAGAAAGTTCTCTGCCCTTAAGGGCTCAAGTGATCAGATTGTGCCCACTGTGACAGCCCAGGGCAATCTCCCTGTCTTAAATCCTATAACCTTTATCACATCTGCTAAGTCCCTTTTACCATGTAACACAACAAATTCACAAGATCCAGAGAGTAGGGTGTAGACATATTTGGAGAGCTATTATTCTACCTACCATGGCAGGTAGGCACCCACTACCTACCTCTCTTTGCTTTATTTCCATGTGCTTGATAATTTTTCTTAACAACAACCTAGGGCTATCGTGAAGATTAATGCGTTAACACACATGATGTGCTTAGAACAAGGCCTGCTGTGGTATGATCATTAACCTTTCTGTATTTCAGTTTTCTCACCTATTAGATTCAAGTGGTAATTGTGTCTCCAGAGTGAGGCTGTTGTGAGGGTTAAAAAATTAATATTAAGGTATATACACACCTAATGGGTGTGGTGTGCACTGTCTGGGGGATGGACACTCTTGAAGCTCTGACTTGGGTGAGGCAAGGGCAATATGTATTATCTAAACATTTGTACCCCCATAATATGCTGAAATAAAAAAAAAATTAAAACAAAAAAGAATTCAGTACAGTACTTTACACATAGAAAGGGTTCAGAAAGCCTTTGGTCTTGGTGCAGAAAGAAAGGTAACCATGCTGGTGAACAGCAATCCTGCCTGCTGGGTGATAGAAAGAAGAAGTTCCAGCGCTTCCCCTCCCCACCCAGCCCCTGACACCCTGGATTTCAGGCATAGACAGGGTTGATACTATGGACTGAATGTGTGTGTCCCCTGAAAATTCCTGTGTCAAAGCCCTAACCCCCAGTGTGACTGTATTTGGAGACAGGGCCTTTCTGAAAGTAATTAAGGTTAAACAAGGTCATAAGGGCAGGGCTAGTGTTCTTATAAGAAGAGGAAGAGACACCAGAGCTTGCTCTCTCTCTCAAGCACTAAGGCAAGGTCATGAGACGATACAGTGAGAAGGCAAGCCAGGAACAGAGCCCTCTCCAGGAACCAAACTGTCTAGCACCTTGATCTTGGACTTCCCAGCCTCCGGAATGGTGAGAAATAAATTTCTGTTGTTCAAACCCCCCATATTAGGGTATTTGTCATGGCAGCCCAGGCTGGCTAAAACAAACAGCAACCAAACTCACAGGGGCCCAACAAGAACAACCCATGGTGAACAACACCCTCCCTCAATGCGCTGTTGTTCTCAAAGAAATGTCTCATGCTCCCTCCCACAGAGCACAAAGAAAATGGGAATCTGCTGGAATTTAGGCCAAGGAGGATGGCAGGAATTGAGACTAACAGTATGTAGTGCCTCGTGTGTTTCCTCCCATGGAAACCAAAATATGCCATTGCAGGTTTATAGTCGTCTTCTCTGTATGTAGCCTTTTGAGGTTTAAAGTAAATGCCCAAAGGGCAAATTTTTATTGGTCTGTTGTTAAAAACTCAGCTGAAGCCATCTTCCAAACTTGATTTTTGCCTTGTCCATTAAGTCTTTCCTGCCTCCTCTGGGAGAATGCTCATTCTGCCTTTTGTATCCCTGCAGTACCCCACTGGGAATTCCAGCTGCTACAACTGTGCCTTCATTTTAATCATGTTTTTTTTTTTTTTTCGCAGATACAAATCAGAGGACATGAACACATGTATGCAAGAAATGTGCCTTTCTTTTCTAGAATTCCAATTAATTTCCATTTTGAGCCCCTGTTCACACCATGAGGCTCCTATCAGTCAATAAAGGATTTCCCACTCCTCTCTGCCTGATGTCTTACACACAACTTGAGGTTGACATAGAACCAAGGCTATGGGGACACGTAGAGCTGGGAGGACAGCAAGACAGATGATGGCCTTTGACTGCCACCTAACCACACTTTCTCGGCTGGCATGTCCAGCGTTCAGAGTAACCCTAAGTGGTCGGTTCCTGCAGGACACTCCTGAGCCATCACTTGTACCCCCCGAGAGTGACTTTCCTCTAAGTCTGTGCTATTTTGAGCACACAGAATCAGTTTACAATTCCTCAGCCACACTGGCTCTAGGCCTCTTCAGAGTCCTCCCAGATCTATCTGCCTGGGCACCCTATGCAGCCATTTTTACTCAACTCATGAAGCTTTATCTAGAAATAACCTCCCAACACAGGCACATCCACGCATGCAGCCCTCAACATCTCTTGCTGCTTCTCCAGTTAGGTGTAGCCAGCCAAGCCCTGAAAGGTGAGTGCTCCCAGACTGGTCACATGGATAATCACTTAAAACTAATTCCTTACTTGTGTCAGAGAGATGGCCCCCGAACATCTGGTTCAGATAATCCCCCCCTTCCTCCCCACCCTAGCCTGAAACGTTCTACCAAATGTTGCAAGGAAAAAAATACAACCTGTGCAGCATTGCAGCTGGTCGGTGACCCAGCTCCGCTGGCTGACACCCGGGAACAAATCCACACCCGGCAGAGAAGATCTGATTTCAGTGTGTTCATTTCCACGATTCAGGACTAAACTCCTCTCTCACCTCCTCGCTCCCCATCACCCTGAGAGAAGAACATCACCCTGAAAACAGACCATAAACCTCAAAGAACTGCCACTAGGGGGGCTGCCCCAGAGCTTTGTGACATGAGAACTTTACACTTTTCATGCAATCCCTCCAAGTGCCCTGCTCCATTGATTTATTCCTGTATTTCCACCTTTGTGAGGATTCCCAGTGCACGGCAGGGCAGGCCCACGGTGACAAAGAGTAAGAAAGTCAGAGATGTTCTAAAAGATCACCTGTGATAATACAACTCCCTTTTGTTATAGATTAGTCCTGAGAAATAAGATAAAACATCCACAGCCACAACGACTGCAGTAGCATAGCCCAGACTAGAATCTAGCTTTGCTGACCATCCACACCCATGGGGAAACTGAGGCCTGAGGTTCACAAGCACAGCTCGCTGAGGAAGTTAGCTTAGACATGTGGACTTCCCAGTATCCTCTTTAAAGCCACCATCAGCATCCAAGACCAAGGAAAAAACATCAATTTTATTGTCTTCTGTGTGATTTCGTCAGAATGGCTTGTGGGAGCCACAGCAACTCCATTCATGCCAGAAAAAGGATCCTTGTTATGAATCTGTTTGCTACTTGAGTGTACTTAAATCTTCCAGAACCTCCAGGG
Organism: Indri indri; assembly: GCA_004363605.1. NCBI lineage: Eukaryota > Metazoa > Chordata > Mammalia > Primates > Indriidae > Indri > Indri indri. The sequence goes on along the minus strand of RJWJ010049839.1, from coordinate 5,196 downwards.
CATCACCATGTTTAGATTTTCCCAAGGCTTCTCAGCAGTTGTCACTTCACCTCTTCCACTGAGAAGGCTTCCGCCCATGAGAGGTGGCTTGGAAAGGACTTCAACATTAGGGGTGCCTGTGCCCCTCACCCTCATCTTAATTCTATGTGGTTACTCCAAGCTCTGTTAAGTTAATCATAGACACGTCTATTTTCTCCTCGGGACCTAGAGTGCTGTACCTTCATCATCATCTTGCTTCATACTCACAACCCCTCTTCTCATACACTATTGCCACAGCTTCCTAGCAGATCTCCTGGATTCCATCAACCACCAGTTATCAGAATGATCTTTGCAAAATGCAAAGCAAATCAAGACTTTACCCCAACCCATCCCTCCCTGCATAAGTGCTCCTCCTGACCCCCTGCAGCCAGAATTAATTCTGAAGGGCTTAATTGGAAAGACCCTCCATGATCTTGCACAAACGGATCTATCCGGCTTCCTGTGGTCCAGTGAGACTAATGATCATATCATTTCCGACAACTGCCACCCTCTTTCATGTCTTCGATACCATACTACATGCCCGGAAAGTCTTTCTCCCACACTTCACCTGGAAATCTCCAAGTCAACCTTTACCTAGTTAAACTGTTACCACATGGGTTAGCTATTCCTCACTGCCCTAGGCAGGTGAGTTGTTATTTCCTCTATTCTTATAACACTTTACCTATTTATCCGTCACATTGTGCATTGCTGGCTAAACCAAACTGAGAGTCCTTGATGAGTAGGAATAAGGCATTGTTCATTATTCACTACTTAAGCTGCTGATACAATTATTTTAATAAGTCAATGGCAAAACTTGTATTTTTACTCTATTTCCAATTTCTAACATAGTACCAGGGCATATAGCAAGCACTTGAATTACATCCGAGAAAGAAAGAAAGGAAGGGAAGAAGGAAAGAAGAAGGAAGGAGGAAGGAAGGAAGGAAGGAAGGAAGGAAGGAAGGAAGGAAGGAAGGAAGGAAGGAAGGAAGGAAGAGAGAGATGTCCCTCACTTATGCTTTCTTTCCTTCATCTCCACCCTCTGCCTGCATCTGGCAGTATCACTGCTTGTTCATTGTGTAATTCCTTGACTTTGGAGTACTCTAGATGAAGGTGCTGGAGCAGTATTTGCAGTACAAGGCAGAATTTTTTCCTATATACTCCCATTAAGACCATCAGTAAATTAGATTAGTGGTTTTGACATTTTTCTGCCTACTTGCTGACCTAAGCCTCTAAATAGAGCCTCTATAGTCCTTTCTCATAGCCCATCTCAGTGTTTATAAGGTGGTAGAAGTTGTGGGACTTACCTGTTGCTGGGCCAAGGTCAGAGAGAGCAAAGCACAGCTTTATTAGACCTTGGAAACATTCCCAATAGGAGGCTCCTTCTCACATATATACGTTGTTACTGGTAAAATACCTTCTAGCAGCTTCTAACCCTGCTGAAAGGGTGGGCCGTGGCCAGTAACCCTCACCTAATATATCAGCGTAAATCTTGTTCCTATCACTTTTTATTCCTTACCCTCTCTGTGGCCAGGCTGTATGAGGTCACTAGAAAATTGTTCAAGTTACCTTCCCCCAGGACTGAGGAACACACTTCATGTTGCATTTCTTGCTGCTCAGATTCACTACTCGGCAGGGATTAGGAGTTTATGTCAGCGTTATGGCAGAATCAGAGGCTCCTAGAACCCGGGATATCTTAAAAAATCATCCGTTCGGGTTTCTCATTTTACAATGGAGGAAGCAGGGGGTGTGCGGCAGAATGAGCCCTCTGCTGTCATTAAGCAGAAGTAAACTGGATAAAGAAGTACTCTGAAAGCTGCTACCCACCTGGTTTTTCTCACTCTGGGCACAAGACCCCTGACGGAAACAGACAGTTCTATTCAAGCAGCTCAAGGGTCTCAACTGAACAATACCTGGAGGAGTCTTTAACTCAGAGCCGTATAATAACAGAGTTAATTCAGAAGAACTGACCTACATGCTTTAAAACGAAAACTAGCTACAGTTGTCTCCAATGACAATTTAAGCTTGTATTCATAGAAAAACAATCAACTTGCGGTTCTTTCTTGCTAAGAAACATATGAAAGTCCTGAGCTGGACAGAGTAAGGACAGGCTCGGTGCTCTGGTCCACTCTGAATTTTTCATCTTTCTCCAGGTTATGTTAACCCTCTTAGGGCCTCACACAGTTCTCCTCTCTTGTGATCTGACACTTCTTTTCCTGAGTCAAGGTCGTAGTTTCAGCTTCAGCTTGTGCTTTTCTCTAAGCTATTTTGCTCTGGCAATAAAAGGCCAGTTTTATATTTGACAACTTTTTGCAAAACGGTCAGATGGGAGGGGTCCAATGTACAAATGGATTTGCTCCATTGGCTGGAAGCAGAGTGACTTGATATTTCCTGTGTAATGTTAATAAACATTCCCCTTGCGTGGAGCAGGTCAAGGTTTTTCCTACTTAACTATTTCATGCCTCTGCTTCATGGACTACATTAGCAGGGAGGCATGAGTCCTTAGGGAGCTATTGGGACAATAGGGCTTCTTTTTTAATATAGCTTGATCTGTTGCAATAAGTTTCCAGAAAAAAACAAAATTGCCTAAATTAACAGAATGATTTCCCCTGGACAGAGCTCTAAATTCCAGTCTAATGAGATTGGGTTCCTTTAAACAACATTTAATCTGCCAAGTTCTGGACATTAACTCCTTACCCACAAGGCACTGGGCTAAATAGTTTACATCATTATTTCATTTAATTCTCACAACAACCCTATGAGATAAATGCTATTATCATTACCAATGATGATTTTAAGGCTTAAAGAGGTTAATCTGTACAGTACTACATACATGTTAAGTGGCAGAAGTAGAGTCATACATACATGGTTACATACAGTCAAAGCTTAACACTTAACCATTGTACAAAAAGTTCATGCATCTACAGAAATTGGAAAGTCCTACACCTCTATATTGCAATGACGAGAAAACCTATGCTTTAAATACAAGCCAGGTTGCTTAGAAGGTATTATTCCCTGGCTGCCAGTTCAGGTGCCATCACCTTCAAAACTGTCCAGTAACCTCATGCGTGCTTTCATCCCTGCAATCTCTGAACCATTGGTCTTCAGTCTTTCAAAGTCTCAACACTTTTGCAAGCTTGCCTCTAGGTGAGGCTGGAAATGAAAGTAGAATGTGTTAAATATTAATACAAGGATTTACCTGTGAAGAGGAGTGAAAGATCATGACTTGGGTGACTAGGTGTGGGCTGTATCCTGATAAAAGAGATTCATGTCAGAAAATTCAGCTGAAGGTCTTTAAGGTCTGAAGGCACAAACATGTGAACCACTTTGCTCTTTTCATGTCTTTTCAGTTTAAATCCATCCTGGCATGCTGTTTCCCACTCTCTCATTATTCCCTGTCCCAACTCCTTGTACCTTTCCCACCTGATTCTATACTTCAGACCCATTTTATTCTGCTACTATTGGGTAGAATGTTCTGTGTAGGTCTGTTAGATCTAGTTAAAGTGTTGATCAAATATTCTATTCCCTTGTTAATCTTCTTCCCAGTGTTCTATTCATTATTAAAATCGAGGTATTGAAGTCTCCAACAATTATTATTAAAGTATCTATGCATCTCTTTAATTCTGTCTGTCATTGTTTCATGCATTTTGGGACACTATTGTCAGGTTTATTTTAGTTATATGTTTATAATTGTTATATCTTCTTAGTAGATCAACCCTTTTATTAACACATAATGCCATTATTTATCTTTTGTAATAGGTTTTTATTTAGAGTCTATTTTGTCTGATATTGGTATATTCATTCAGCTCTCTGGTTACTGTTTGTATGGTATAACTTTTTCAATCTCTTTACTTTCAACCTATGTGTTGCTCTGAATTTAAGTGGATTTCTTACAGACACTATATAGTTTGTTAATTTTTTACCCATTCTGCCAATCTCTGTCTTTTAATTGGAGTATTTAATACATTTACATTTAGTATAATTACTGATAAGGCAGAACTTATTTCTGCCATTTTGTTGTTTTCCATATGTCTTACATCTTTTTTGTTTCTCTATCCTTAAATTATTGCATTCTTTCGTGTTAAGTAGATATTTTTTGGTATGCTATTTTAATCTCCTTGTTTCTTTCACTATTTAATTAGTCATTTCTTAGTGTTGTTCTGGTTATTACAATATATATTTTAATTTATCACAATCTAGCTTAGATTAATACCAACTTAATTTTAATAGTATATAAAACTTTGCTCCCTCATTCATCCTTTGTGTTATTATCATACAAATCGTCTTTATATATTGTATGACAAACAATGAAGATTTATAATTATTGCTTCATGCAGTTGTCTTTTAAATCAGGAGGAAAAAAATAGTTACAAACGAAAAATACATTTGTACTGTCTTTTACATTTACCTATGTAGTTATCATTACTGATATTCTTAATTTTTCATATAGATGTGAGTTACTCTCTAGTGTCCCTTATTTCAGGATAAAGTATTCCTTTACTATTTGTTGCACAACAGGTCCACTGCACAATTGTCAACAGTGACAATTTTCTCAGTTTTTTTTAATTTACAATGGCTTGATTTCATCCTCATTTTTTGGAGAGTATTTATGCTGGGTATAGAATTTTTGGTTGACAGTATTTTCTTTTAGCACTTTAAATAAGTCATCCAGTTGCCTTGTAGATTGGTTTCTGATGAGAAATCAACTGTTAATCTTATTGGGAGCCCCTTGTATATGCTCATTCACTTTTCTTTTGTTGCTTTCAAAATTCTCTCTTTGTCTTTGCTTGTGGTGTGTCTAAATGTGAATCTCCTTAAATTTATCCTACTTAGAGTTCATCGAGCTCCTTGGATGTGTACATTAATACATTTTATCACATTTAAAAAGTTTTCAACCATTATTTCTTTAAATATTCTTTCTGCCCCTCTTTGCTTTTCCTTTTTCTCTCCTCTCCTTCCCTTTCCTCTCCTCTCTTCCTCCTCCTCTTCCTCCTCCTACTCCTCCTTCTTCTTTTCCTCTCTTTCTCTCTCTCTCTTCCCCCCCACCCCACACCCCTCTCTGAGGACTCTTACTATGCCTATGTTGGTATACTCGATGGTGTCTCAGCCTTTGCTTTTTTTTTTATTCTTTTTCTTTTATGTTCCTCAGACCAGATTATTTCAATTACCTGCCTTCAAGTT
>RJWJ010049838.1:0-10104 GCA_004363605.1 Indri indri | reverse complement strand
ATTCACTGCCACTGTGGCAAGGTACCCTTGGTCACAGTGAGGCCTTTGTTAGAAAAATATGGCTAAAAAAAATAAACTCCATTACAATGGCCACAGAAATAAACTCATAGAGATATTATATTAGTGATATCAAATTCATATATCAAAGACTATATTAACGCTGCATTTTTTGTTTTTTTATTCTATGCTGTTTGACAACATAGCTGCCACAAAATAGATGTTTAAAAACATTACTTTTCTCAGATTGCTTTCTCTTGGTCAAGATTCCCTAGAAAATAGAAGCTTGGCAATGGGTTAGGTGCTGATTATTTGTAAGGCCTGATCCCAATATAGTGAGAGTGAGGGAGAAAATGAGTGAAGCAACCAATGAGAGGAAGCAATCCAGGTGATATGTGACCTTACTGGCCACTGGTTCTCTTTGTTTCTAAATTTCTAATGAGCACTTTCCTCTCTATCATGACATTTAAGTTTATAAGAAAAACAAAGACATGTTAAACCTGAATATATAAGATGTCAGCACTTTCCATCATCTGAATGCTTGTATTCCTCTTCAGAATATTTTCCTAAGTGACTATCGAACCACAGAAAGAGGATGGTTCAGGGAAAGGATTTGTACTCAGCACATGTGAATTCTGATCCATTGCTCCATTTAATCTATTTGAGCCTCGGAAAAATAAAATATGTAATTTCTATTTCATGCGATTATGTGGCTCAAGTGAGAATTTGGAATTGCTTTGAAAAATAATAGATATCATGCAAATATAATTATAATGTTTTACTAAGAAGAAACAATAATTACTACTTTCAAAAGCTTATCTAGGAACACATTTATGTACACTATTTCATTTAATCTCTTCTAGAGTCTTGCCAGATAATTAGCTATCTAAAAATAATATCATAAGAGTCAACTACCTTTATACATTCACTAGAGATTCTGTCACTGAAAGTAAAATTTTCCACCAGCAATTTAGTTCATTTACTTCAATTTCTAAAAGTTCTGTTTTGCGTTCAGTGGTATACGTTTCATTTATCCAGACACTAAAGCTCTATTTTTCATTGATATGAAATACTTTTTGATAAACTAAATTAAATAACATCTAGTGTCTCTATACTTTTCACCATTATTTTATTTTATTAAGTTGTTACTTTTTTTTATTTCACTGCGTTACAGGGGTACATATGTTTAGTTTACATATATTGCCTTTGCCCCATCCGAGTAGGAGCTTTAAGCATGTCCATCCCCCAGAAGGTGCTCACCGCACGCATTATGTGTGTATATAACCATCTCCTCCTCCCTCCTCTCAATTGTCTGACACTCAATGAATGTTATTACTATATGTGCATTTAAGTGTTGATCAGTTAATACCAATTTGATGGTGAGTACATGTGGTGCTTGTTTTACCATTTTTGGGATACTTCACTTAGTAGAATAGGTTCCAGCTCTATCCAAAATAATACAAGAGGTGCTATATCACTACTGGTTTTTGTGGCCGAGTAGAACTCCATGGTATACATATACTACATTTTATTAATCCACTCATGTATTGATGTGCACTTGGGTTATTTTCACATCTTTGCAATTGTGAATTGTGCTGCTATAAACATTCTAGTGCAGATGTTTTTTTTTATAGAATGTCTTTTGTTCCTTTGGGTAGATACCCAGTGATGGAGTTGCTGGATCAAATGGTGGTTCTACTTGTAGCTCTTTGAGGTATCTCCATATTACTTTCCACAGAGGTTGTACTAGTTTGCAGTCCCACCAGCAGTGTATGAGTGTTCCTATCTCTCCACATCCATCCCAACATTTATGGTTTTGGGACTTTTTGATAAAGGGCATTTTCACTGGAGGTAAGTAATATCTCATTGTGGTTTTGATTTGCATTTCCCTGATTATTAGAGATGTTGAGCATTCTTTCACTTGTTTCTTGCCCATTAGTCTATCTTTTTTTGAAAAGTCTCTGTTAATTTCCCTTGCCCACTCTTTGATAGAGTTGTTTGATTTTTTTCTTGCTCATTTTCCTGAGTTCTACATAGATTCTTGTTCTCAGCCCTTTATTGGATGTGTAAAATATGAATATTTTCTCCCATTCTGTAGGTTGCCTGTTTGCTTTCCTGATAGTTTCCTTGGCTATGCAGAAGCTTTTTAATTTGATCAGGTCCCATTTATTTATTTTATTATTTATTTATTTATTTATTTTGTTTTTGCGATTGCCTTTGTGGTCTTCTTCATTAATTCCTTGCCTAGGCTGATGTCTATAAGAATTTTTCTGACATAGACATTTTCTTCTCAAATTCTTACAGTCTCACGCCTTATGTTTAAGTCTATTATCCATTTTGGGTTGATTTCTATGAGAGGTGAAAGGCGCGGATCCTGTTTTAGTCTTCTTTTCACCTCTCACAAAAATACAGACTTTTCACCTTTCAAAAAATCAACTCAAACAAGTGATTCTTAAAATAATCTTCACTTTGTAAAAGACTGAAAGAGGATCCGAACTTTTCACCATTATTTTAAGAATCATTTGTTTCATCAGCTCAGAGCCTAAAATGGTTTGGCAGACAAATCTAAATTTAGGCCCACCAACTGGATATTTCCACGAAGTAGGTACTAGAACCTCTGAAATAACCATTATTTTAAGAATCATTTGTTTGAGTTGATTTTTGTGAGAGGTGAAGAGTGTGCATTTTGTTTAACCATTATTTTAGCAATCATTAGTTTCATCAGCTCAGAGCCTAAAAGAGTTTTGGCCGACAAATCTATGTGTAGGCCCACCCAGGTAAACGGATATTTCCTAGAAGTAGGTACTACCCATTGAAATAACCATTATTTTAAGAATTATTACACCATTATTTCACCATTTTTTAAGAAGTGTACCACTTTTCACCATTATTTTAAGACTCATTAGTTTCATCAGTTCAGAGCCTAAAATGGTTTTGGCAGACAGATAAATCTATGTTTAGGACTGGCAAAAGGGATATTTCCTAGAAGTACGCACTACAACTTTTGAAATAACCATTATTTTAAGAATTATTTCCCCACTACTTTCACCATTATTTCACCATTACTTTAAAAACTGTAGAATTTTCACCATTATTTTTAGAATCATTTGTTTCATCAGCTCAGAATCTAAAATGGTTTTGGCAGACAAATCTATGTTTAGGCCCAGCTAACTGGGTATTTCCAAGAAGTAGGTACTAGAACCTTTGAAATATACATAATTTTAAGAATTATTTCACCCTTCTTTCCACCATTATTTTAAGAACAGTGGCCTTTTTGCCATTTTTTTAAGAATCATTTTTTTCTTCAGTTCAGAGGCTAAAATGGTTTTCGTATACATATCTATGTTTAGGCCAAGCTAACTGGATATTTACAAGAAGTAGGTACTAGAACCTTTGAAATAACCACTATTTGTAGAATCATTTGAGTTGATTTTTGTGGGAGATGAGAAGTGCAGATTTTTGTGAGAAATGGAAAGTGCAGATCCTGTTTCAGTCGTAGAAAACTGAAACTTTTCGCCATTATTTTAAAAATCATTTCTTTCTTCAGCTCAGAGCCTAAAATGGTTTTGGTAGATAAATCTATGTTTAGGTCCAGCTAACTGGATATTTCCAAGAAGTAGGTACTAGAACCGTTGAAATAACCCTTATTTTAAGAATCATTTGAGTGGATGTTAGTGAGAGGTGAAATGATTGTTTTTCGTTTGACAAGATTATTTTCTCTAGCAGCCCTTTCAAGCCTGTAGCCCATAATCAATTTACTTCTAATGGTGTGACAAAGTCAGGAATGTAAGAGGTCAGTTTGTCTCGGAAGTGTTGACCGGTGATAATAGAAGCAAAAAAAAGAAAAAGGGTAAATTGCTATTTCATATTTTGTTCAGCACCAACCTTACCTTCAATGAAAAAAAAAAAATATATATATAATAAATACATTTGTATATACATCAGGGTATTTGCATGAACAATGTGTGTGTGTGAGTGTGTGCTGTTCTTTTTTTCTCATATAATTGAGTAGGTGATATTGCCATTTATTTTTTAAATCTTAAGATCAATTGCTGGATTTTTTCAAATCAGTTTACTTGTTTTTATGACATATTACCCAGTGAATACAAAAAACTATTTTCAACAGAGATATAGAAGAAATATTTTATGTATGGTTTTGCCTAAGCTTAGCAATATACTCTTAAAAATAACTTCTAAGAAGGTAATTCTCATCTACTCATTAGGAAAATTTTAAAAACAAAACAGGAATCACTTTCATATTTAAAGATGACTATATAAATGTTTGAAGTTATAACAATGAATTACTTGAGTCTACTACTAATTACTTATTCTTTCCATGCCCTCTCTCATGTATTTTTCATAGGAGACACCACAACAGCATTCCTTTTTTATTTTATCATTATTATTGAGTGGTATAATACTTTTTTTTTTTTTCAGGGTATTATGAGGGTACAAACACCATCCGCATATGATAATCTACTCTTTGACAAAGCAGACAAAAATATACACTGGGGAAAAGAATCTCTTTTCAATAAATGATGCTGGGAAAACTGGATAGCTACATGCAGAAGAATGAACCTGGATCCCCACCTCTCACCTCTCACAAAAATCAGTTCAAGATGGATAACAGACTTAAACCTGACACATGAAACCTTAAGAATTCTAAAGAAGATGTTGGGAAGACCCTTTCAGACATTGGCCTAGGCAAGGAATTCTTGAAGAAGACCCCCAAAGCAATCACTGCAGCAACAAAAATAAATAAATGGGATCTGAACAACAGCATTCCTTTTAAAGGCAGTTAAAAATGAAGTGACATACCTATAGATAACAGAGTGTGAAAGGACCAATCCCTCTGGGGTAGGGGATGTTTACTGAAGGATGAAACTGTAAGCTAAGGATGAGTCAAACATCAAAGTTCCAATGATCAGTCTCATTTTAGGCATATATTGAGCCCAAAGGGGAAAAATTATCCAGGATTCAGAATAAAGTGCTCAGGATAAGACATTATTTTTTCAATATAAGCAACATTCAAGTTTACATAAACCCTAAGAATGTTTGCTCAATTCAAAGTACGGGAAAACAAAGCAACAGACAACCTTGTAAAGGGTTTGCAGGGCTGAGGCAAGAAAAAAGGCCCCAGCCTGATGGGCCACAGTTCTAGACTTTACCGGAGATTCCCTGATACAGAGAAAGTTTTATCATCTAAGACATGTAGTTAGAAATTGAATGAGTGGAAAATTGGCCTCAATTATTCCTTATTGTCAAAGCATATGGCCTTTTGCATCCTAAATAGATGGGGGTGTTTGTATAAGGATACTAGGTAGTGTCCAGAAACCAGGGGGGATCAGTAACCATTTAGATGCTTCTGCCCCTAAGTAGATGGAATACTAGTCACAAAATTTCCTGATCGGTAGGACAATGTGATTGTCCAGTGAAATCAAGAAAAGGATCAGTCAGTGTTTTGAGTCAATGCATAATAATTTCCTATAATGCGGATGTGGCAAAACTGGGAAAGAACTCGACAGCCTGCCCACTTTGGCTCATAAAGATTTGTCAATAAACTGGAAGATTTTCAAGCAGTTACTTTAATGATTTTTCAGAACATTTGAACAGAGAGAAGAACAAAACAGATTGAGGTTTCTTCTTTTCTACCCAGACTATACTGTCAGTTAACAGAAAACCTTACCAGTGAATGTAGGAAATAAGAAGTAGCGTTCTCAAAAACTTCTTAAAGTATATATGGGGAGGAGGGAGGAGGGGACGGGTATATGCATACACAAAGAGGGCGATGCGCACCATCCAGGCAATGGACGTGCTTGAAGCTTGGCCTTGTGGGGGACAAGGGCAACATACGTAACCTAAACATCTGTACCCCCATAATATGCTGAAATAAAAAAAGAAAAAACTCCTCAAAGTTATATTAAAAAAGAAAGGATGCTATACTTTATTCTAAAAGTACCTGCAATATAACTGGAGAGATGGTATAACAAATGACAAAATATAATTAATATTCTACAAATGTAAGGAAGTCCAAACTTATATTTTACACAAAGTAAACTAAGAGTCAACACCATTTCAATATCATTTTGACTAGGGGAATTCAAACAGATATTTCCAAGAATAAATTAGTTTTTATTTTAAATGAAGATATTCCATGCAATCATTTGACAGAGATTATGATTCATTATGCTTGTACTGGGACCCATATATCTATATTTATGTAAAATTCTTCTGACAACCAGCCAAGTTTTGGAATCACAGCTGCAGTCCACTGAAAGGGTTATTTTAGCTTAGATAAAACCACAGAAAGCTTTTAGAGCTTGACACATTTACTAGGTTCAATGTTAAGCAGTGTCTGTGTTTCTATCCAATGGGGAATCTGTTTTCAATTTTGACCTGAAAAAAGAGGCGAAAGATGCTTTCCAAATAATGCCCCCATCTCCCCAGTGGAATTCTTACACTCACACATTCACACAAATATGCTCATGTACAACTACTACACCATCTCAAAGTGACAGAAAATATAGAATATAGAGGCAGAGTAGGGAGGAGGAAGGGCAGGCGGAAGGAAGAGAGAGAAGGAGGGGGGCAGATAGAGAAAGATACATCTCCAGAATAACTTACTCAACCCACGTAATTTTGAAAGTAAGAAAAGCCTGCAGTTATTTAATAAGTCCATTGATAAAGACTGTGCTTAAAGTGAAAATTGAAGAATCCAGTGAAAGATATGGTAAATACTGTGTCAATAGAATGAGGGACAAATCATTGTAGACTAGGCAGTGGTTGTGGGTGTAGTAAGTGATCCACAGCGTCTGGAAGAAAAGTCCAAATTAGACTAGATCTCAGATTTTCCCCTGGAGCATACTGATTCAAGGTGATCTTCATTTCTTATCAAGTAGGTACTGGAACTACATAATTTATATTATATGCCCTGAATGGCAGAAATTTTGTTTGAATGCAACTGCCATGAATAATGAAGACATAATTTGTATAAAGTTGAAGTGAAACAAAAGGTTTAAGGATAACAAAATTATGCATGATTGTGAAACTTTGTAAAGAATTAGGTTATTTACTCCCAGACAACTGTTATTGATTAATTACATGAGAAATTAGGACATGATATGGGTGAAAGAGCTAAAAGTTCAAAAGTTGTATTGTTATGTTCCATGTCCATGGAAGAGACATTTTTTTGTAATGGAAGGGAAAGAGAAATTGATGATCCATATGCTAAGTGGCCAGTGGGAAAGAGGCTACCTAAGTATACATGAATGTAAATATATGTGTGTATACATGTTGTGTATATAGTCAGAATGAATGACTTTTCAAATGTAAAATACATTTTAACTTTCAAAAGACCTTTATATGTACTTGGACTATTAGTGTAAATAATAAATATGTGTAATATTTAAAGTGCTTTTATGCAAAATTAAAATTATGAGTTTCTAAAAATAATTTTCTATATATTTTTTACATATAAATACTATATACCATAGACCATTTCAAAGAAGAGGAAACTGTCTTAGTCTGTTTGTGTTGTTATTAATGTTTAATATAACATTATCACAAACTATATAATTTATCACAGCTAGAAATTTCTGGGCTTCCAGTATTGAGGGTTGGGAAGCCAATATCAAGATGTGGCAGGTTCAGTATCTGCTGAGGGCCTTGTCTCTGCTCCCAAGATGGTGTCTTGAATGCTACATTCTCTGGAGGAGGAGAACATTGATCCTCGCAAGGCAGAAGAGCAGAAGAACCCAGACCCAAAACAGGCCTGAACTTGCCATTTTATAATGGCAGTAATTCCATCAGTGGGGACAGAGTCCTCAGAGCCCAATTACCTCTTAAAAGTCCCAACTTTCAACACCATTACAATGGCAACTAAACTTCAACATGCATTTTGGAAGAGACAAACATTCACATCATAGAAGCAAACTTTGTCCTACCATAGTTTACTTCTTGATTGGCTATACTTGGAGAGATCTCTCCTGACACCAAGATAAATCACCTATTAATTCCTCTGATTTTTTAAGATAATAATTCACAGGAGTCCATGTATGGTGGTTCATGCCTGTATTCCCAACACTCTGGAAGGCCAAGGGAGGAGGATCACTTAAGCCCAGAAGTTTAAGAATAGCCTGAGCAATATAGTGAAACCCTTGACTATATGAAAATTAAAAAAAAAAAAAAGCCAGGCATGATAGTGCATACCTATAGTTCCACCTACTCAGGAGGCTGAGGCAGGATGATTGAGCCAAGTAGTTTGAGGCTACGGTGAGCTGTGATTGTGTCACTGCATTCCACCCTGGGTGACAGAGGGAGAACCCCCCACCTCTAAAAAAATAATTAAAAAAAAATTCACAGTGTCCTGTATTCCCATTTCTTGGTTACCCAGTGAGCATATTGTGTTATGAGCTATGAATACAAGATATGCATGGTAAATGCTCTCTAAATATTTGTTGGAAAAAATTAGTAAGAAAATAGGGTGTTTTTAAGAGATCAAGCATCTTTTTATTTCAGTTTCTGTTCAACATTTTCTCTCTGGATTGCATCCTCACATTTGCCCTGTCAAAATGAGCAGCATGAGCATATCTTTATTCTGATCAGGTGCTCATTATAAGTAGTTATTGCCAAGCAGCCAAGCCAATGCCCTGAAAGCTCATTCATTCTCTCCTCCCAGCCCCACTGCTCCCCACCAATGTTTCCTTAGCTGCTTCCAAGAGTCAGCACATCAGGTGCCCTGAAGGTCCCATATAGTCATTTGTTTAGTGACCTACCAGCGTAGCGGGAGTGGCACTTCCTCCTTTCCTCCATGTAGAAGGTCCCTCCCGCAGTTTCTGATGATGGAGCGCTCTTTTTCCACCACGTGACCTGTTCGTAGGGCAGGAGGCAGTGGCTAGCAAACCGGCGTGGTTTGTCAGCTAACTTTTGCAGCATACTCTTTGAAAAATAGGATACTCGGAGTACTTGCAGTGAGACAGAGTATATCCTGGACATTCTCTCCCAATCTCCCCTTTGGATATGTCACCACGGATTCCACCCCTTAATACTTATGAGGTTGCTCCTGCTCATTAAACCAAAGTCAGGGACGGCAATTTCCGATTCTGCTGGTTCCCAGCTTACCCAATTTGAGGATTAGGCTTGCAGGAAGCGTTCTGTCCCCCAACATTGACTGGGTGAAAGATAATTTGGGAAAAAGGAGAGAATAAAATAAACTCATTCCTCCAAGACTCTCCACAAACTATCTTCTTCTGTTTTCTCTGTCCCCCCATCCTGCCCCTGACCCAGCATACTTTATTACTCAGCAACATATTCTGGTTAGGTGTGTCTTTTGAGACTACCAGTTTTGTTTCCAGTAATTTAATTTAAATTAATATGGTCACTTGAAAAGAAAAGTAGGAGGATTCTTTCTATTTAAAGTTATTAGATTGATTAATAATGACACATTATTTTTCATAATATGTTACTCATTGGTTCATGAGACTTACTTGAAATGTAAAGTTAGTTATCCTTCATATAATAGAACTAGCATATCTTAATAATATTCTTCTGAACTCCTACAATTACCCTGTTCTCCCGCCTAAGTATACTTACCAAATAAACTCAGACTCATTGATATAGTAATAGCATGTAGGTCAGATAATTGTTCATTTTACTGATTATCTTTCCTTTTTCCTTTTGCTTGTAATTGGATTATGACTTAAAAGTAAGAATAAAGATGAAGTCATTCAATGATTGTTTTTTATCCCCCCTGTGGAGAAGTTTTTTAGTTTGATGTTCCCCACTTACATATTTTTGCTTTTGCTGCCAGTGCTTTTTGTGTCCCATTAAAAAATATGCATTGCCAAAACCTGCAATAGAATGTTTATAGCAGCACAATTCACAATTGCAGAGATGTGGAAAGAACCCAAGCACTCATCAATACATGAGTGGATTAATAAAATGTGGTATATGTATACCATGGCGTTCCACTCAGCCACAAAAAAAATGGGGATCTAACATCTCTGTATTATCCTGGATAGAGCTGGAGCCCATTCTACTAAGTGAAGTATCACAGGAATGGAAAAACAAGCACCACACATACTCACCATCAAATTCGTATTAACTGAT
>RJWJ010049837.1:0-10106 GCA_004363605.1 Indri indri | reverse complement strand
ATGCTTGGGACTGGGACTTGGGGGGAAGGGGGGGCAAGGGCATCATACGTAACCTAAACACCTGTACCCCTATAAACAACAAACAATAAAAAAAATAAAAATAAAAATAAAAATAAAGATTTTGAAAGTAAGTGAAGGATGAATGGAGGCTGCGGCTTAATTTGACTCAACATGGGGAACCTCACCCGGCCCGGACACAGACAGGATTCACAGATTGATAGCTCTTTCTCAATTCCATGGGTAGTGGTTTAAATTATTTATCTTTTTTTTATAAAAAAAGAAAGCATGTGAAGGATGAAAGAGGGAGGCTAAGATAAGCAAAGCAGCCCTTCCTCTATAAAGTTCAAGTTATCTCTTAGTGAATCACTTTCATTCTTTATTATTTAGAATTAATTTTACTTTTTGTTTTTCCTCCCTGACTTAAGGCTGGTCTGGTATCAAAAATAAGTATTACCCATGCTATAGTTTGTTTGTCCCCACTAAAACTCTTGTTGAAATTTGATCCCCAGTGTGGTCATGTTGGGAGGTGGGGCCTAACCAGAGTTGTTTGAGTCATGAGGGCTCCGCCCTTGTGGGTGGCTTGGTACCATTCTCATGGTAGTTGAGTTCTCACTCTGGTGAGACTGGATTAGTTCTTGAGGGAATGGATTACTTCCCATGAGAATGAATTTTTACAAAGCCAAGGATGCCCCTTGGATTTTGCCTCTTCTCACATCTGCTTCCCCTGTGACCTTCTCTACCATGTTACAATGCAGCTCGAAAGCCCTCTCCAGAAGCCAGGACCATACCCTTGAACTTTCTGTGCATATTGGCAGTGCTATGCCACATTTCTCTTCAGGCATGTCTGCATGAGTATTTTGCCTTGTGCTTAGGCCATTGGCTACTATTGTGTATTTTTCATCTTTTGATGATATGAATTCAGATAGAAGATTTGACTGAAATTCTTTTCGAAAAAAGATAAAAAATATCATTGATTTTAGACCACATGAAGCACCGGGTTCTCAGTACCTGTAGAAAAGGTGTAATAACATACATGGATAGAAGAGATATGTATCAGAGTCAGTCACAAAGATCAGGAATATGGAAGCAATAGCTGCATCTCAACAAACCACTTACATAATTAGGCAACCAGAATGTGAAGGAGCAAAAGCCACAACTCCATTTTCCAGGCTTTGTGAGGCAAGGTGATGGCTCCAACTTCTCACTGATATTTGTTTTGTGGTGTAGAAAAGCAGTATTTGACCTTGAGAACCCAGACACTTCCCCCCATTGCTTTCGGGTGGCTTAATTCATGTGCTGATCCAAAATGGAAAATGTTGACCAGAATGAATCATAGAATATCAGACTTATAAAGAGACTTTAGAGGTCATCTAGCTCTACCTCTACTGAGACAGCCCAGGCCATTGTTGGTCAGCATTAATAGTTAGAAAGCTCTTTATGATATCTCCCTGAATTTTCCTCCCACGGGTTAAGGCTATGTCTCTGGGAGTCACAATGGAATGAGTCTGTACTCTCTTTTCCACAGCACCCTTTTAGAGGTCTAAAGACACAGATAATGCTCTCCTCTGAATCTTGTCTGTCAGTTTTATTTCCTTCTGGATTCTAGTCACTCAACTATTCCCACCTCATTTCCTTGGTTCCTCATAGCTAGGTTAACAGATGGAATCTACGTGGCCCACTCCCATTCGAAACCAGTCCTGACCCAAAGTAACAGAGCAGTTTCCCTTCCTCCCATAGATATGAAAGCATAAAATTGAGAGTGGGAAATATGTAGCAGATGAAATGGCCTGGAAAAAAATGACAAAAATATTTTCTGACTCTTTAAAAGTTTCCCCACTCTTTTTGAGAACTAAAACCTGCATCCCTGCCTCAGGCCAGTGTTTGGGAGGGGCAAGGCAATGTATTTTGTTCTTTGTGCTACAGGAGATGGCTCAACCCAGGTCTGGGAGGGAGGTCCTGGGTAGAGGTCACGGGATTGTTTTCAGCGAGATGGGACGAGATGGGACAATCAGGATCATCAACTGCAGTTGAATAGCAATTGCCGGCAGCTGAGAACCCATCCTTAAAAGATCAGTATTTCTGCTTATTATTAGGACAATGGCATTTCAGACATGAGTCTCCATCCTCCTTATTTGCTGGAAAATTAATAAAACTCCTCTTTCCTTCTCCTCAAACCACTTGACCTTATTCTTCTGATGTAGCCTTGGGGACAAGTGCAAAACTTTCAGTAACACCAACCCTGGGGTGGCATTCAGATTGATCAACTTTATCAGTCCCACATCCAGTGGGGCTTAAGATTAAGTCTCACAGGCCAGATATGGGATCTGATTCACCCCTGACTGCTGAGCTCCCAAGTGCCCCCCCATATTTTTACCTATATCTCCCTTGGTGGGGGAATAACTGTATCTTGTTTTATCTTGTAATACTTGGAAAGATATAATTCCCAGGTACGCTCCCCAAAAGAACCAATGTCTACATATGTGTTTACTCTTAAGAAAAAAAAAAAAAACTCCACATGGACAAGTCTGTGGGGAATCTGAGAGACTGTTAGAAAATTCAGGAGTATTGACAAACTTATTCTCATTCTACCTCCCATAATCTAAATGAAGTAGGTAGGGACTGTGCCCGACTAACAAATGGGTTATGTATCAAAAGTGTGAAAAGTGTGATTTTGTATCAGTTCTTGGAACTTGATCATGCTTTTCCATAGAATGTTTTTAAAGCTCTACTTATCTTTTAGGATCTATTTCAGATGTTAGCTAACCTCAAAGCTTTTCTTGATTCGTGCAAACCAATTAAAACTTCCTCCCATAACACTTTGTACATGCACAATGTACTCTATTATTTATCACATTGCATTGTAATTACTTATTTATAGATCTATATTTTCCTTTTGAAGGCGAATTTTTGAAGGAGCCCTGCCTAGTTTTCTTTTCTTTTTTTTTTTGTATCTGTAGCACATGGTATACTGTCTGCTCACCAATAAAATGTCAAAGTAATATAGAGATAGCTTGATGTGCCCAGAGAATTTTTGTTCAGTTACTTCCTAAATGAATGACTTTCGGTAAGTTACCTAGCCTTTTGAAGTTGAGTTTCTTAGACTATGAACTGGAGATAAAAACTGTTTCCATGGTGTCACTGGGAGAATATCCAATGAGATACCCTAAATGAAAGCTATTGAAACAGGGTAGGTACATTCTCAATTAATGTTTGTCGTAACAGGTTGATTGAAAGCAATGTTATGAGTGATGGTTATTTCCCAGGTAATGGCAGTGATACAAAATGGGAGAAGCAAAGTGAGATTTTCCCACAGGACATTTGCAAGTTTTTTTATGTTAACTTTCAGTGTAAATATATCAATCAGTGACTTAGTCTAAAAGAAAGACTTGAAGTGGTGAGAATAGATAGGCAGAGGACCAAAATCAGAGGGGAGAAGAAAGAGAGAAATAGTTTAGGGGCAAGAAAGAAGCAAAAGAGCTATAGAGACCAGAGAAGGGGAGTTTTAGGAAGGCAGGGGTTGTTATTAGAATCAAATTCTGGTGAGGGACATATAATGAGAAAGATTGAAAAATGGTCACTGAAAATGGCAAGAAAGTCACCAGTTATAATTTTCAGTGGACAGATTTTTAAAAAGGCTTCTTTCAAGGAATAACCAACATGAGCTAGGTGCCCACACTAACCAGAGGTGGTTTCTTTCAGGAGATCTTTTTCTATGCTTTTCTTTTTATCTTCTTAGTAAATAGTTAGGAAAGGGTCCAAGGACAATCTTGGAGCAAGATGATAATTTAGAGGGCCCTCTGGATGACCTAGGTGTTCTCAAGTGCCTCAGTTATTCTGGGATCATGCTTACTCACATCCACTGTCTCCTGGAAGGACCAAAACACAAAGAAACATTCTCGTAGATACCCTCAGTTTAGAGGGGAGAGGGAGATTAGGAATATATGTAATTCTGTTTAGGGGCAATAAATGGTTGCTATGGAGGATGAATGTATACTTGGGAGAATGAATGAATGGGAGGAAACAGATTGACTTGTAACTTAACCTGAGAGGTAGGTATTATATTTAAAATGATTTGGGCTGGGTCTGGTTGCATTCTTTATCTTCTTTCCTGCAATATATTGAGATAACAGGGAGGGGAAGGGAAGTTAATTGTTCCTTTTGATGGGTCAGTCTATTTTATGCAAATAGAGGAAGAGCCCCTTCCGAAGTCTGTTGATCTTTAAGGGCCTTTAATTCAAAGTAATTTTTGTACTAAGGAGTCATATGTTGTGTTGAAATTTCCTGAGCTCTTTCAATGTGTATGCATGTTTTAATACATATGTATGTGTATGTTTTAATTAAATAGTTTGTTTCTCCTCATCTCCTGAAAGGAGCTATGAAATATTACATATGTCCTTCTTGCTTCCTAAAATCAGTGAATGAGTCTTGTAAAATTCAACATGGCTCAAGATAAGTCGAGCACAATTTCTGTCTCTGTGACTTTTCCCCTTCCTTGCAGTTTAGGCTTGCTCCACCAACATTTCTTAGGTGGTGAAAAATATTCTTTGCTTGACCAATCTTTAGTCAAACTCCTGAATCTTGTCCTAGGTCCATCTGTATATTTTCTTATAAAATCCAATTTTAGTGAGAACTCTGCTAAGTCAGTTTAGCAAGAACCCCTCCACCCTCTCTATATGATCGCCCTCAATATCTGATCAGGAAGGATCCTCTGTCATCTGCCAGGTGATGTCTGATCACCCTGATCTGTCTTCAGAAAGAATTGTATTAGGTTGGTTTAGCAAGAATCCACCCTGATGTTTCCACTTAGTAATTTTCCGTCCACTGACCCTCTCCCTGCTCCTTGGCTATAAATTCCTGTTTGCCCACACTGTATTTGGAATTCAGCCCATTTCTATACTGAAGTCTCTTTTTTCCTATTACAATAGTCCTGAATAAAATCTGTTTTTACCACTTTAACTAATGTCCAGCTCTAGCTTTCTCTTTGACAGTGGCTCTCATTTTGTTCAGATTCAATGTGATCGTGCCAGTCTGCCTAATTCCATAGCATAAAAGTACTTACAGGCTTTTTTTTCTGAGCTGCTCAGATGAAGAAATGAACAGTCCAAGTTTCCTTTCCTTTGATTTCCTCTGCCTTCTAAGGAAGATGCAATGAAATGGCTCTAAGTTGTGAATAAGAGGGAGAGAGGTAGAGTACAAAAGGGACCCTCATAATCCAGACACTGGATATTCAGCTCTATGTCACTGGAAGGTAACTCCGTAAATACTTCTCTAGTTGCAGACACCTATCTTTAAAAACATGTGTTAAATATCCACAGTTGATTTTATGCTACTTTCCCCTTCCATCCCCAGCTGAATAACTACATGCTACTTTCCCCTTCCATATTTGTTTTTAATAACAACCAAGTCATCTTGGGCTGGAGACATATCTTCAAACAACCAAGATACATTACTGCCAATCTCTTTCCAATAATTTCCCTTCAGAGGGATCATGTTTGCTGTTTAATGAATGTGTGTTCTTGTTAAACTTCCTCTGTCTTTCACTGCTGACAGCTCAGGGTAATTCCTCCTCTGACAATTTCTTACACACTCCCTTCTGAAACACATGGTCTCTTCTTTTTTTAAAGAAACATACTTTTTATTTTTAATTATTATGAGTATATCATAGTCTTATATCTTTATAGGTTACGTGTGATTTTTTAAAAAAAATTGTTATTTTTAATTATTATGGGTACATAATAGTATATCTTTATAGGGTAAATATCATGTTTCGATACAGGCATACAATGTCAATTCAAAACAGGGTAATTGGAGTATCCATTACCTCAGGGATTTAACATTTCTTTGTGTTAGGAACATTCCAATTCCACTCTTTTAGTTATTTTAAAGTATACCCTAACTTAGTGTTGATTATAGTCACTTTGTTGTACTATCAAATATTGTTCATTCTATCTAATTATTAACTATATTTTTGCACACATCCCCACTTTGTCCCTCCCTCCTTGCTACCCTTTCTAGCCTCTGGTAACCATCATTCTACTCTCTGTCTCCATAAGATCAATTGTTTTTAATGTTCAGCTCCCACATATGAGTGAGAACATGTGAGATTTGTCTTTCTGGGCTTAGTTTGTTTCACCTAACATAATGTTCTCCAGTTCCATCCATGTTGTTGCAAATGACAGAAATTCATTCTTTTTGTGACTATATAATATTCCATTGTGTATATGTACCACAATTTCTTTATCCATTCATCCACTTATGGACACTTAGATTGATTCTGATTTTTGCCTATTGTTAATGGTGTTGTAATACATGAGGGAGTGCAAATATCTTTTCCATATGCTGAATTTCCCTTCTTTGGATATATACCCAGAAGTGGGATTTCTGGGTCATTTGGTAGTTATAGTTTTAGTATTTTGAGGAACCTCCATGCTGTTTCCCATAGTGGTTACACTAATTTACATTCCTACCAACAGTGCCAACAGTGTATGAAGGTTTTCCTTTTTCCACATCCTTGCCAGCATTTGTTATTGCCAAACTTTTTGATAAAAGCCATTTTAATGGGAGTGAGATGATTGCTTAGTGACCTTTGGAAATGTTCTTGATCTGTTTCTAGATTGACATCCTTTCCTTTTTTAAATCTGTGAGCCCTAAATGACCCCAATGAAAGTTGGGAAGCAAGGGATGAAAAATCCTAACATTTTAACTGAAATTAGTAATTTGAAAAGCACTATGTCATAAAACTCTAAAGGTTTTGAAAATGCCTACAAATCCCCTGCAGAATCTCCATGAAGCTCTCCATCCAATTCTGTAAGTTCCTGTGTTTAAATTTACTATCACCTCAAGTACTAGTATTCAAGACTAGTGCTTGAAATTTTTCTTATTCAATTTTATTGTTTTTTTATTTTAATAACTAGAATCACAACAGTATTATTTTCTATTACTTTTTATTGCAGATACATAGCATTTTAATGACATAACAAGATTAAATAGACATTTGTGGGCTTATAGAAGTAATCACCACTTATAGCATTGTCTCTATGAAAAACTGCATTCTAAGTTCTGATACCAAGCTTACAAATGAGCTTTTGGAATACAATCAGTCTGTAAGTTGGTGACTGACTATATGTTTAGCTCTGACCTCTCATCTACACTCCAGTGTCATATTTCCAACTGCCTTCATGACATCTCCATTTCTATATTCTGCTCTGACTACAAATTCAACATGTCTAAAGTCAAATCCATCATCTTCCCCACCCATTCATCTACCCCGTTTCCCTTATACTTCAAGCTTAAAGTCCTAACTTCTCAATAGAGTATTTTTGTTGTTGTTGATTTTAAACTTTTTTGACTTATCTATGCAGATTTAGAGGTTTCCTTTCTCGAACTCATATGACGCCTTAATCCTCCAGTCATGCCAGCCTTGGGAGGACAATCAAGGCTTGGTAACAGATGCGGTGGTATTTCTTGGAGCCTCCATCAGGCAAGCAAGCAAACATGCAGTCACTTGGTTATGTACCAGGCCAGACACATAAAAGAGTAATATTGGCATCTGCTCTCAATGAATACCATCTGGGGGAGGAGAAAGAGACAACAGACAAGCAAATATTTATCAAATGATGTTATAAGTGCTGTAAAAAAGGAAAGTGCAAAGAAGAGGAAGTGATATATTTCGCTTCCTGAGATGAGGGTGGGGAAAAGCTTCACAAAGGAGGTGACAACTGAGATGCATTGTGAATGTTGAATAGGCCTATGTTGCTTTCAGAAGAGAGGGAAATATTATCAAATGATGGAAATAGCAACCACAAAAGTAAAAAGAAATGAAAGAGGATGGCATGTTTGGAGAATGGGAAGAATTTTGGTGTGAGTGTCTTAGGATGCAAGGTATGGCAGAGAAGACACAGGAGTTGAAATAAGAAAGGTAGGCTGGGATCTCTCAATGTAAGTATTAAAAGAAATATTGAAGAGAATTTACTTCATTCTAAAGGTAGTGGGGCCACAAGGAAGATTTCTGAATTGAAGAATGAGACAATTATGTCTGGGTTTAAAAAATAATTTCAGTGGTACAGTGGAGAGATTAAAGCAAACAGACTGAAGGGATAGAAAAAAATATTCCACACAAATGGAAATGAAAAGGAAGCAGGAGTGGCTATACATATATCAGATAAAATTAGACTTTTAGTAAAAAACTGCAGAGAGACACAAATAAGGTTACTATATAATGATAAATAAATCAATTCAGCAAGAGGATATAACAATTTTGCGTGTGTATGCACCTCAAGGAATGAGAAAAGGAAGAACACACACACACACACACACAAACCATAGCACCCAGATATAGAAAACAAGCTTTATTAGATCTAAAGGAAGAGATAGAGTTCAAAACAATAACAGTTGAGGACTTCAACACCCTACTCTCAGCATTGGGCATATTGTCTAGACAGAATATTAAAAAAGAGAAATCAGATTTAAAGCGCATTATAGAAAAAGTGGATCTAACAGACATTCACAGAACATTTCATCTAATGGTGGCAGAATAAATATTCTTTTCATCAATACATGGAACATTCTCCATTATAGACTATGTGATAGGCCACAAAACAAGCTTCGCCAAATTTTTAAAAATCAAAATCATATTAAGTATCTATTCTGACCACAACAGTGTAAAACTAGAAATCAACAACAAGAGGAACTACATGGAAATTAAACAATATGATCCTAAACAATGAATGGGTCAATGAAGAAATTAGGAAGAAAATTTTAAAAATTTCTTGAATCAAATGAATATAAACACAAAACATACCCAAACCTATGATATACAGAAAAAGTAAGAGGGAAGCTTATAGCAATAAACGCCTATATCACAAAAGTAGAAAGATTTCAAACAAACCACCTCACAATGCACCTCAAGGAACAAGAAAAGGAAGAACAAACCAAACCCTAAATTAGTAAAAGGAAAGAAATAATAAAAATCAGAGCAGAAATAAATGAAATAGAGACTAAAAAACAGTACAAAAGATCAGAAAAAACAATAAGTTGTTTTTTTGAAAAGAAAAACCAAATTGATGAACCATTAGCTAAACTAAGATAAAAAGAGAGAAGACCTAAATAAACTTAGAAATGAAAAAGGAGACATTGGAACTGATACCACAGAGACACAAAGGATCATCAGAGACTATTATGAACACCTATATATATTGGAAAAAACAGAGGAAATAAACAAATTTCTGAGCACACACAATCTACCAAGGTTGAATCAGGAAGAAATAGAAAATCTAAACATATCAATAGCCAGGAATTAAATTGAATCAGTAATAAAATGTCTCCCAAAAAAGAATATCCCACAACTGGATGGCTTCACTGCTGAATTCTACCAAGTATTGATACCTTCCATTTTGTTTTTATTGCCTAGAATTGTTTTTGCTATGCGGGATCTTCTCTGGTTCCATATGAAGCATAGAATTAATTTTTCTACATCTGTGAAGAATGATGTTGGTATTTTAATAGGGATTGTGTTGAATCTGTAGATCACTTTGGGTAGTATGGACATTTTAACAATGTTGATTCTGCCGACCCACGAGCATGATATGGTTTTCCACCTGTTTACGTCCTCTGCTATTTCCTTCCTCAATGTTTCATAGTTCTCCCTGTAGAGGTCTTTTACCTCCTTAGTTAAATATATTCCTAGATACATTATTTTCTTTCTTGCAAGTGTGAAGGGAATTGAATCTTTTATTAGGTGCTCAGTATGACTGCTATTGGCATATACGAAAGCCTCTGATTTGTGTGTACTGATTTTATATCCTGAGACTTTACTAAATTCATTTATCAATTCCAGGAGCCTCTTGGTTGAATCCATGGGGTTTTCTAGATATAATATCATGTCATCAGCAAATAGTGAGAGTTTGACCTCTTCTGTTCCCATTCATATGCCTTTAATTCCACTCTCTTGCCTGATTGCTGTGGCCAGGACTTCCAGCACTATGTTGAATAGAAGTGGAGATAGTGGGCAACCTTGTCTGGTTCCAGTTCTAAGTGGGAATGCTTTCAATTTTTCCCCATTCAGTATGATGTTGGCTGTGGGTTTGTCATAAATGGCTTGTATCATT
>RJWJ010049836.1:0-10108 GCA_004363605.1 Indri indri | reverse complement strand
GCATGTGCCACCATGCCCGGCTAATTTTTTTTTTTTCTATATATATTTTTAGCTGTCCAATTAATTTGTTTCTATTTTTGGTAGAGACGGGGTCTCGCTCTTGCTCAGGCTGGTCTCGAACTCCTGAGCTCAGGACGATCCGCCCGCCTCGGCCTCCCAGAGAGCTGGGATTACAGGCGTGAGCCACCGCGCCCGGCCTAACGCGGACTATTTTCCTATGTTCCTGCATAGGGTACAAGGACAACTTTGAGATTTAAAAAAAAACCCATTTATTAGATGATAATGGGGTTACCGACATTAGAGCAGGTATAACTGAAGATAGCTTGTAAGAACACACTAGGAGTACGGAAGACAAACTGAGCTAATCTCTGAAAACACACATATTTGTGCCCTAAACCTCCAACCTTAGATGATTCTAGAAAACACAAGAATACTCAAGTATACATTGCACCAACTAACCGTACCTAAAAGTCTAGCCTCTTGCAAACTCCTCTGTATGCTCTGGAGAGAATCAGAGTGAAAACAGCAAATAACATTTAACATATTGACTGCCACACTAGGAAAACGAAATTTTTCCATGGGGCTACAGTGTTTTATTACAAAAATAGAATAAAAGCTTCAAAAACAAAACGATCCTTTCTAACTTAATGAAAAATTTGTTATTTTTTATTGTCTTCTGTCCGTGAGTTATATGCAACTTGAAAAATAGTTCACCTGGCTCCCAAGGTAAAGAGACATGTGAGATACTTATGCTTCATGAGGCCCCGAGCTCAAAACTAGCGTGAGTTAAATACAACTCACATGGCACTTAATGTGTTAAGTACGATTATGAATAATGTTTTGACTCCGTGGATCCCCTGGAAGGGTCTCAAGGACGCTCAGAGGTCACCAGACCACATTTTGAGAATCACTGTATTGGATTCTCTTCTGGGTAGAAGCTGGGGTAAAGCTGTAAGATAGTCTCGCTATCAGGAGGTAAATATTTACGTCGTGGCCAGTGCGATCTGTCGTACCATGGACCAGGACGCAGCGCTGACGGGGGCTGGGACAGGGAGACCTCTCCTTGCCTGCTGGGCCGGCGAAGTCGGCTTCTGGAAAGTGACCTTTGTACTGTGACCTGCTGAGTAGGGGTCGGCACGGGTGGCCGCCGACCACCGCTCCTTCCCGGCACCTCCCCAAGTCCCAGAAGAAGGGCGGACGGGAAGCGACCGTGGCCGCGTGTCCCCGGTACGCGGTGGGTTCTCAACTCCGCAGGACGAATCCCCAGGACAGCCCCGCTGTCATCCTGTCCCCCGAGTGTGCCCCGAATCGCCAGGGCCAGAGCCGCGCGTGGCGCCGGGGACCGGCGTGGCAGCCGCCTCGCGGGGTGAGGCGGTGGGGCTGGGGCTGCGCCTGGTGCGCAGGTGGTGAGGGCGGGCTGCTGGGGGCCCGAGGTGGCCTCGGGCCGCGCGGAGGCGGCGAACAAGAAAGGCAGACTCTGGGGGACAAAGCTTAAGAGCAGCGGGCCCCTAGCGGCTTCCTCAGGAGGACTCACAGTTGCGAGGCGGCCCCGGGCTCCTGTCAAAAGTGCGAGCGTCAGATATCCCTACGCGTCCACTAGAGGTCAGCTTCTGCGCGCAAGCTGGGGCGAGCGGCTTTTCCCCCGCGGACTCTTGCGCCCTCCAGCGGCCTCTGTGGGGAACAACACAGGGCTTGTTCACGTGGGACGCGAATAAAGATTTCTTCTTCAAAAAACAGGAAGCGCCTACGGAGGCCGGGCGGGCGACAGCCGGGCATGAAGCCGGGCGGCGACCGGAGCGCGGGCGGTGGCGGCGGCGATGAGCGACATAGTGGAGAAGACTCTGACGGCGCTGCCGGGGCTTTTTCTGCAGAACCAGCCCGGTGGCGGGCCCGCGGCCGCCAAGTCGTCCTTCTCCTCGCGGCTGGGCAGCCTGGTCCGCGGCATCACCGCGCTCACCTCCAAGCACGTAGGTGCCCGCCGGGCCGGGAGGTCAGGGACGTCAGGGTGAGGCCCCCGCTCCGGCAGGCCCTGGCCCGCCGGCGAGACTCCAGGGCCGGCCCTCGGGCGGGGCTCAGGGCTGCCTGCGCGTCGGTCCGTCCTTCCGTCTGTCTGGAAGCTTCACTTTCCTGCCGGGACTGACAGCTGGGAGGCCGGATTTCCACAGTTGGCCCTGACACTGACTCATTTTGTTCTTGCAGATCTCTTTAACCTCTGACCCTCCACAGATTGTCACAACGTTGAAGTGGAAAAGTACCGATTCATGGGTTGTTTTTAGGATTAGATGAGATGTCAAGGGTGTGGAAATACCCAGTGCGATGGAGGTGTCAGGCATTATTTACCTTCTACAAAGTTTCTTTCTCTACCAGCTTCCTTCTCTCCCCCTTCAACTGCTAGATGTCACATACCCGAACAGATCCTGCCATCTGAGCCTTCTGTTGACTATCTTTGGGGAGCTTGAGGTTCCTGGGTTAGGCCGACGGGTTGAGCAAAGAAAAAGTATAATTCTCCCCACGTGTAAAATTTGCCGAGTAAGTCTTTGCCGCAGATCGGCTTTGAAAATTAGCAGTTAAAGAAGTTATTAAGTTCCCACAGACTTTTTGTCGTTGCACAGATTTTGTAGGAAACTGATTTAAAGCTTCAAGGAGTTTAAATCTTAAAAAGAGCATGTGTTATTGTCATAATTTATTCAATAGATATTTATAGAGCAAGGTTATGTGTTAGACATAGAGGAAAATAAAGTAGAACACATTCCTTTTTCCCAAGGAACTGACTATCCATTTTGGGTTTAAGGCAAGTAAAAGCATGACTATGAGCTGGGTGCCGTGGCTCACACCTGTAGTCCCAGCTACTGGGGAGGCGGAGGCAGGAAAATCGCTTGAGCCCTGCAGTTAGAGGTTGCAGCGAGCTATGATCTCGCCACTAGACTCCAGCCTGGGTGACAAGAGTGAGACCCCGTCGCTAAAACAAACAATATATTTAAAAAGCATGACTGTAATGCGATGTGAATGCCAAGAGAGAAGAAAAGACAGAGAAGAAAAAGTACTTAGAAAGTTTAATTTTTTTTTAAAATCTGAAATAAGGTGATGCTGTACCGGAGAGGGTCAGCTTCACATTCCAATGGACTTAATATTGGACTTAATATTGTTTGTCTTAAGGTTTTTTTCTTTGCTAAATTTTTATGAGATGCTGAATACAATTTTTAAAAAATTTAGTTTTGGTCTTAAATTGCAGTTTGTAACTGTAGATAGGCATCCAAATGTGGCAGTACTTCACCTAATGAAACCTCCTAATACAGTGTGTAACTTAAAGATAGCTTTACATTAGCCAAAAATGGGGCCAATTTTTAAGTGCTTAAGGAGGTACAATACAATGCAGACAGTAGAAGTGACCACATTGGGGTGTGTGTGTGAGATAGGAAGTGAGGGAAAGAATGTGGGGAATGAGGAAAGGATAGGGAAGAAGAATATAGTTTAAGGAAGAAGACTTATTTCTGTTTCTGCATTCTTACCCTATTTCTCTATTCCATGAAGACTTTTTACTTTATAAGGAAGATGTGAGACTCTTATCCTGGGCCAATATATGGAGAATTTCTTTCTACCCTCTCTCTCTCTTTAATTTTTTGTTTTTTTTCTTTCCCTTTAATTAAAAAAAATCATTTTCTGCCATTCTACCATTAAGGGGACAGTAACTGACTAAAAGAAAGGAGGGATGGTGGATTAGCTTGGAAATATTCTCCCCAGGGATAATTCTGAGCGTTAGTTAGAAAAATGCCTTTATGTAGATCTTAAGCACTTAATATTTATCTCTCCTTTAAAATAATTTTCCTTTTGTGTTGAAAGTATTTTATTTATTTATGTATGAAAATGAATGAATGAATGATAGGATCTCACTCTGTCACCCAGGCTGGAGTGCAGTGGCACAATCAATCATCGATCGCTCACTGCAGCCTTGAACTTATGGGTTCAAGGGATCCTCCTGCCACAGCCTCCCGAGTAGCTGGGACTACAGGTGCACACACCAATGTGCCTGGCTAATTTTTTAAAAAAAATTTTTTTGTAGAGACAGGGTCTCGCTGTGTTGCTCAGGCTGGTCTTGAACTCCTGGCCTTAAGTGATTATCCTTCCTTGGCCTCTCAAAGTGCTGGGATTACAGGTGTGAGCCATCGTGCCTGGCTGAAAATATTTTAAATTGTATTTTTTTCCTTTAAAAAATACTGTTACAGTTTTAAAAGACAGTTATTAAAGCATTTAAATATTTTCACTTTTTCAGGAAGAAGAGAAATTAATCCAGCAGGAACTAAGTAGTCTGAAAGCGACTGTTTCTGCTCCTACTACAACACTGGTAAGTTTGCATAGTCGGTGCCAACATATTTTGAATTCGAAATTTGGTTCATCTAGTCAGTTGCTGACATTTAATTTATCATAGTCAATATGAGTTATGGGTCATAGCAAGCCAGACATTAACTTTAGCTTTTTATTATTGACTGGTTGCACCAGAACAAGACTTGCCTTACTGTGTCAAGTCAGGGCCAGTGTGATGATAATTACATAAATGTGGTGATATTCCTGGGACCCCCGTGTTGGTCTTACTGTTTTAATGTTGTGCACTTGAAAAAAGTTGGGATATATCATTTAACATAATATTTTCAGATCTGAATTGATACATTGTAGATCTCTCGTTTTACCATTACATCTTTGGGAATATAGGTTGACTGAAAAGGTAGAATAATTGTGTTCTTGCTGTGAAAGTGAATATATGGCATAGCAGCTTAATTAAGACCCAGTTGTTTTAAAACTTGGTTCCATATAATTTGATTTTTCAAACAATATTTATTCAGCAACTGTTTAATAAGTGACCACTGTAGGCAGGCAACTGTGGGGCTATGCCAACATAGTTAGATTAAGACACATTTTTTTTTAAATGAGATTCTTTCAAGCAACATTTGTTCAGCAAATATTTAGTGAGTGCCTTTTGTGTGTAAGCCACTGTGGGAATGTTTTCCCTCCTGCCCAGTAAAAATATCAAGGTGATCATTTTGCCAGACTACATGAGTGTGAACATAAATAATACTTGTAAAGCCTTAGAGAATGTAAGTATTTCTTTTTGTGGTCATAATAATAGTATGTGAGCAAATAAAACTCAAAACATACATAGTTAATCTATCTGTGTGTATATGTATGTGTATGTTTGTATGTCTAGATGTGTGTGTCTATGTGTAAAATCATTGTGCTTCATAATACTTGATAGAAACTTAAGCAGAAATAGTTTCTCTTTTTTTGCTTTATTAGATTTCCATTTTCTGTTATTGGCATCACTATGTGCAGTTTTTCTTGCTACACGGCATAAATCTGGTATTTGGCAGAACTAAGATAAATAGGTATAAGTTAGGAAGCCAGAGTTTGAAAGGAAGAGTTTATAATAATTATGGCCATTCAACTCTACAACTACAGAGTAGTCCGTTCCTGAGATGATCATGTCTCTACATGGACATGGATGACAGTTTGTTAGAGAAATTGTAAAGACCATTTCTGCATTGGGGAATGCATTTTCTTCTCTAAAAATAAGAGAATGATAATGTATATAGTATAATTTTACTTAAATAAAGTCCATAATGACTTTGAATAACTCTGAGATAAGATGTTACAAATCTAGCATTGAAACATAATGACTTAAGTTAACACTTTCACTTCTGATTAATGTAGAAGTCTTCTAGTATTTTTTAAGTTTGTTTTCTCCACATTTGGTAGTCTTTTTTTTTTTTTTTGAGACAGAGTCTCACTCTGTTGCCCTGGCTAGAGTGAGTGCCGTGGCATCAACCTAGCTCACAGCAACCTCAAACTCCTGCGCTCAAGCAATCCTTCTGCCTCAGCCTCCCGAGTAGCTGGGACTACAGGCATGCGCCACCATGCCCGGCTAATTTTTTCTATATATTTTTAGCTGTCCAATTTCTTTCTATTTTTAGTAGAGATAGGGTCTCACTCTTGCTCAAGCTGGTCTTGAACTCCTGAGCTCAAACAATCCGCCTACCTCCGCCTCCCGGAGTGCTAGGATTACAGTGAGCCACCACGCCTGGCCACGCATTTGGTAGTCTTAATTGATGTGTTAATGAATTAACTTTTGTTGTTCTAAGCATAAGTGACCTGAATTAAATGTCATTCCTCTAAGATTTTCCTATGGTTTCTCTTTAAACTCTTCATATTTACACACACACATAAAATATTAAACATTATTATCCTTGAAGTA
This sequence comes from Indri indri, assembly GCA_004363605.1. Lineage (NCBI taxonomy): Eukaryota > Metazoa > Chordata > Mammalia > Primates > Indriidae > Indri > Indri indri. The sequence goes on along the minus strand of RJWJ010049836.1, from coordinate 3,864 downwards.
TTTTATTTTACTGTTTCTTAAGTATTTTGCGATTTAATAATCCTGTAATATGCTAACCCTAATTAATATTTAAATGTTAAAATAGACTTTTCTTTATTTTGAAATGCATTTTATTTATATTTTTATTTCTGATTAAAATTTGCTGTAAATGTCCTTTTTTTTTTGAAGAGACAGGGTCTCTGTTGCTATAAGTATTGAGAAAGCAAATATTATCATACTGATAAAACAAATTTATAGAATCTCTTCAAAATTTTTAGCTTGCATTGCAAATATTGAAAGACCCCATTAAAATGTTAAATAGTATTGGAATGGCTACACCGTTAATGAAAACATGCTTCTTAGTTCATAATAATCATAAGAGTTATTTTAAAAAGTGCCTATAACAACTAAAAATATATAGAAAAAATTAGCTGGGCAGCATGGTGATGCATGCCTGTAGTCCCAGCTACTCGGGAGGCTGAGGCAGAAGGATTGCTTGAGCCCAGGAGTTTGAGGTTGCTGTGACCTAGGATGACGCCACGGCACTCTAGCCCCGGCAACCCAGTGAGATTCTGTCTCAAAAAAAATAAAAAAAGTGCCTATAAAAATAAACTATTCCGTATTGCATATAGCATAATAATTCTGAAGAAAGTCCAGGTGCAATTTGATTTTTAAATATGAAAAATATTTTTTTAATAGAAATTATTACCAACTTGGGAGAATGTTATGGATGTTTTCATTTGGAAAGTATATTGAAATGATGTGCTGCATTTTAGAAGCCAAGTAAGATTGCTGTGGATGAAATTTGTCTGAGGACCACATGTATCACATTATAACCAAATTTTACATTAGGGACACATAAAATTAGAAGTAGCTACAGTTGATTTATAGTATTGCCACTAACAAAATAGTGAAATAATTTTATTAACCTTGATACAGTTGGCAATTAAGATTGGGAGCAACTTTTATTTATAAAGTCTGATATTGAGTAATTAGTTATTGATAGTATTATATACATTATCTCCTCAGTGCTGGGCTTAAAGAATTCCTTTTAAGTGATTAGAACATAATAAAAATGTCAAAACATTGTATTTATTTATATAGTTACTAGATATTTTACTTTTCAGAAAATGATGAAGGAATGTATGGTGAGACTTATATATTGTGAAATGCTTGGATATGATGCTTCCTTTGGCTATATACATGCAATCAAGTTGGCCCAACAAGGAAACCTCTTAGAAAAAAGAGTAGGTAAGTATATGTTTAAGACTTTCATACTTTAATGTTGTCCTTAAATTTCTAATTGCTATATAAAACCAATGATGGTAGTTATGTAGTATGTTTTTAGAACACTACATTATAATTTCCAAAACTTTAAAAGGTAACACTTCAGAAATTCAAAGCCTATAAATGAAATCAATTTTTTCTGATTCATAGCATTTTGGAGTTATAGAGAAGATTAAAAATTACTTGGTCTTGTAATGGTGGTTAGATGACTGTATATATTTGTCATAACTCATTGAACTGTACCATTGAAATGGGAGAATTTTCTTGTATGTAAATCGTACCTCAATAAAGCTGATTTTGGGAAGTCTATCTAACCTCATCAGTTTAATGGTCAGAAATGTTTCTTTATAGAACAAAAACTGAAATTGATTAGAATAATTTTAAATATCTTGTTCCTAGTTTCACAAGTATTAGCTCTGAGGATCAGAGGTATCTTTTTAAAAATTTTGTTTCTGTAGTCAGAGACTATTAGGGCTATTAAGAAAAATTCTTTTAAGGACTTAAATATTTTATTCATAAAGATTCAGCTTTATATCAGAATCCCAAGAAGGAAGCACTTTAGAGTAGCATAAGATAGAACATGTTCTTTATTCAGATGGGTTGATGCTGTCACGTTATAGAGTAATAACGTTCTTCACAAATTATATTGACCTGTGTCATCAGATGGTGGAGTGGAGGTGGGAGATGTCATGGTAAAGATTCTGATACTATGTGCACATATTATTCTACTTTTTGAGCCCCACTTCACCCAGAATATTCTTCTAGAATGTCCTCTAGCATCCTGTTTCTCTTTTTTCATATTCCAAATCAAGTTTTAACTCTTTTGTGATCACTCAGGTAGCTCCTACCATCTGTTACCTGAAGGGGTGGGGAACCTGTGGCCTTGGGGCCACATGTGGCCTTCTGGATCCTTGAGTGCAGTCTTTGGACTGAATCCAAATTTTACAGAACAAATCTTTTTAATAAAGGATTTAATAAAGGGGCTGCACTTAGGGATCTGTAGGGCCACATGTGGCCTTGGGGCCGCAGGTTCCTCACTCTTCTAAGGTCCCTAAAGGGAGAACAATTGTTTCGAGTTATTAAAGTGGTTTTCATTAGTCATTTGCTTTCCTTAAAACTTTGATTTCTCTTAGGCTTTATACAAAAGTGGAATTTTATTTTACTAATGTTTTATTTCAAATAGACTTGTAAAGCCCTTGCAGTCATATTCACTGTTTTTCTTATCACCCCAAACCTTGAAAATTCACATAAGTTAGGGAGTTTTCATATGTCTAAAGTCTTTCTAATGATGTTGCTTTTTTAGCTTCTGGAAGGTTATATATTTACAGTGTTTTTCTCTTCTTTTGGTTCCTAAGAAGAAGATCAAAAGGGAACTTTCAACCATTGTTGAACATTTTGGGAAAATTATACTTCATCCTTTTCATTTATAAGAAGAAGCATGTTAGATGTGAATACATTTGGAAATGTCCAGAATTTAGCCATGAGAGGAGACAGTGATGAGAGATTCCAGGCAGAAGTCTGGTATTTCTTTGCTTGTTTTCCCATCTTATCTTTACTTCTCATTTCCTTTACTTTTCCACTTCTCCTCTCTTGCTATTTCTTTCCTTTCTAATGTTTTCCTTCAATTTTGAACCATTTTCTTTTATTCCTCTTTTGTGTTAGGTCATAGCAGTTGGGAAAACATTAACAGCTCTCAGTGTTATCTATTTTGTTAAAGACTTTGGAAGACAGATCCAAAGAAATTAACCTTCGATAGTGAAATTTTGGCTTGAGTAGAAAGATATTTATGAGCAGAAAGTCTTCTTGAGGACTGTCTGTTTATTACATTTATTTATTCAGTATTCATGGAAGAGATACGATGGGTGCCCACTGTATGCCAGGTGCTGTGGTCAAGCATACAGTTGGATAACTTACATTACTCTCATTTCGAGGATCCCTGCAATGGCAGAGGAGAGGACAGAGACAAACATGGGAATTAGAAGTTACAATGTAATGTTGTAGTTGCCTTCCACTAAGACATGAACTACATGTTGTGCTCATACAGTCAGACATAAGAACAATCATGGAAACCTTTGTTTCCCTGGTCTCAGACTTTGAGGAAGAGAATGTGCTGATTAGATTTCATATGAGAGTTCTGAAATGAAGCCACCTTGCAACCTGTTTAAATATTGCATGGCTAGAGTTTAGGTAGACTTAGCTTTGGTCCTGCCATTTTTGTTTTAGCTTCCTTTGGCATGCAGAGGGGCCTTAGTCCTGCTCTTTCTTGTCTTTCTTGTTACTTGACTGTCTTCCATGTTAGCATAGGCAGGTTATTTTTAAAAGAATAGATAGTCAATAAATATGGATAGTTGGTGGTATAATTATTTTGTACAGATGTTGCTACATTTTGCTTCTTAGACGTACATGTAATTTTTTTCATTTTCAATTTAATTTTATTTTTAAAATATGTAAAGCATTTTGGTTCACTTTCACCTTTAGTCCCACCACCCACTTTGCTCCTTACCTTCCTAGGTAACCACTTTCATTAGTTTCTGATTAATCTTTCCACTGTTTCTTTTTGAAAACAACAAGCAAAGTATATGCACATACTCAGTCTCT